>JAJHUR010102861.1:1063-15127 GCA_027495735.1 Lutjanus campechanus
CATAAAGAGTCCTAAAGATTGAGAACAATTTGGTATTTTAACAACAGTCATTTTCATATGTAAAGCAGTCTTTTCTATTTGAAGTAGTAGGAAGGGGAACTAACAGTATGGCAGTTTGAAAGGGGGGGGTTAAAGCTTTGTTCCAATCCATATTTATTTATAAAGCACATTTTGTTGACCGAAGTGGAAAGCACAATCAAAAATAACAAAAACCCTTTGAGCAACACAATAAAAAAACAAAGAGCTTAAGGACAGTAGCGTAATAATAAAAGTGATAAAACCATAAGAAAAATAAAGACAGCTCTCATACTGAGTTAAAAGCCACAGAATTAAGATTTGCTTTATTGCAAAATTTCAAAACTAAAAACACATAAATCTGGGTGCTTTTTGTCTTCACTCTGGACCTCCAAATTATCTCAGTGCTGATGCTATTTGTGAGGCAGATGAGGCCTGGGGATTGGTTAGTCTTTGTGTTTTCATAGAAAGGGTTACCTGGTGTCCCCACCTGTGTGTGCTGTTGACTTGTCTCACTGCTTATTTGAGATAATTGCCTCTGAGTGGTTGGGCATTGAGAGAGGGCTACTTTAAATACCCCAGAGTCCCACACTGCTATCTCCCAATGCATTATTCACAAACAATCATGGTTTTACTATATCTCTCTCAGGCCAGCCATTGTGTACTTGTGCGCATGCACACACTCACACACACACACAAGCCCTAATCTTCAAACTCATAACAAAAAAAAGCCCTCTCCCCATAATGAAATTTTGGAAAAGCAGAGAGGATTTGTCTCTTTTTTGATAGCCGAATAAACCACCAAAGAATATGTATATAAATATATATATATTTTTTAGGAAAATGACAATTTCAAGTCTCATTACCTTATGAAAAAATGAACAGAGGTGTAAAATAATGAATTGTCTCAAACTATGTCGAAAAACACTATTTTGTTTACAAGCCCCTGTTCCAAAAGAGTTGCAAGGTTGTAAATAAAAACAAAATGATTTGCAAATCCTTTTGGACCTATATTCAATTAAATACAGAACAAAGACAAGATATTTAATGTTTAAACTGATAAACTTTATTGTCAGGTGCATGTTTACCGCTGTGATACATCACCTCATCTCCAGACAGTGTTTGGGAACTGAGGACACTAATTGTTGAGGTTTTGAAAGTTAAATTCTTTCTCATTCTTGCTTGATATACGACTTCAGCTGCTCAACAGTCCGGGGTCTCTGTTGCTGTATGTTGTGCTTCATAATAAACCACACATTTTCACTGGGAGACCGGTCTGGACTGCAGACAGGTCAGTCTACTACCTGAACTCTTTTACTACAAAGCTACACTGTTGGAACACATGCAGAATGTGTCTTTGCATTGTCTTGCTAGAATAAGCTGTTACGTCTTGTGTTAAAAGACAACGTCTGGATGGCAGCACATGTTGCTCCAAACCCTGTATGTACCTTTCAGCATTAATGGGGCCTTCACAGATGTGACAACACACCCCTATACCACTGTGTTGGTAACAATCTGGATGGTCAATTTCCTCTTCAGTCCAGAGGATGTGGCATACGTAATTTCTGAAAACAATTTGAAATGTGCACACTTTTCCACTTTGCGTTAGTCCGTCTGAGATGAGCTCGGTCTTAACTTGCATGTATAGATGCAATGACCAACTGTGTTCACTGACAACGGTTTTCCAACGTGTTCCTGAGCACATGTCGTATCCTTTATACAATTATGTGGGTTTTAATGCAGTTTTTAATGCAGTGCTGCCTGAGGGGTCACAGGTATTTAACGTCAGTTTTCAGCCTTGCCCCTATATTATGGATTGTAGATATGAGATCACTGAATTCCTGCAGTTTTTTCCTTTGAGAAATGTTGTACTTCAACTGTTTCCTCACCCCATCCATGCTTGTAAAGGACTGAGCCTTTCGAGGACGCCCCTTTAATACCCAATCATACTATGACCTGTTATCAGTTAACCTGTTAACCTACTGAAAGTTCGACACGTATTGTGTTTTTTTCTGAGCATCCCACAACTTTCCCAGTCTTTTGATGCTCCTGTCCCAACATTTTTGGAAAATGTTGCAGGCATCAAATTCAGAATGAGTCTATGTTTGTAAAGAAAAATACATTTTATCAGTTTGAACATTAAATCTCCTGTCTTTGCGCTGTTTTCAACTGAATAGGGGTTGAAAAGGATTTGCAAATCATTGCATTTTGTTCTTATTAGCCTTTTACCCAGAGTCCCATTTTTTCTGGAATTGGGGTTTTTAAGTGTTTGGCTTTTACTTTTTATTTATTTATTTATTTTTAAAAAGAAGCCATTTCTCAGTTTGTCAAGTCAAAGTAAACTGAGCCACTGGAGCTGATTTCTTTTCCCTGTTTATCAGACTGGCTTCTTCACTTCTAATGGCAGGCAGGCGATCCTCAGCATGGATCCTGTGGGGATGCCATGTCTCACGGTGGAGGAGGACTTAATTGAGGCCACCTGTTCAGCATTCAGAGAGTAGTTTTCTGGAGGAAAATCCTTTCCACTGCAGTGATAGTTTGCATCCTTCGCTGGTTTGCAACAAATTAAAATATGTTTTGTGCATTTTGGCTTGTTAAGAAAATATAGAAGAAAATATGTTGGGTGCAAAGATTGAGAATAGATGAACAGAAAGCAGATGAAAATAGCTTTATCTACAGAATCTCATCAAACAACCTCATCTTGTGTCAAATTATCTCATGAAACTAATAAAAACACCCATTAGCCTGGGTACAGCCTTTGAATTTTAATGCCACAGAGCTGAGATTTGTTGACAGCAGCTGACACAAGAGGGCGCTGCATCACCTGTTCACAGGAGTCATGTTTGATCTGTTTGGGAATGGTTGAGTGTGATGACAGGGCTGCTGCACAGGTTAGAGTTCCCGGTAAATCTGCAGGGAGAGCCTCTCCCGAGGGACTCTGAGTGTCTTTGTTATGTAATGAGCGGGAAAGGTGTTGCTTGTGTGTCAGGGGGAGTAAATCAAGTGTGACATCTTGTAAATAACTGAATCTTTTATATTGAATTTAAAGCTGCACATGCATCTTTGGCAGCAGAGCATACTGATAGCTCATAGCTTTGAAAGACTTTTATGGAAGCCCATTTATGCCAATGTAAAGGAGAGAAAAACATCATGTAATGACTTCCTATCACAATATAGTAACTTAGTATTGCAAAATAATGTCTTACTATATCTAGAGAATGACTTTGCATCTCAAAATAACGACTTAGTGTCTTAAAATAATGAGAAACCTTGTCACAATATTGACTTAATATCTTAAAATAATTCTGATATCACATAATAATGACTTTGTGTCTCAAAATTATGTGAAATTGTCTCAAAACAATGACTTACCATCACAAAATAATAACTTAGTATCTTAAAATATTGACTAATTATGGCAAAAAGAATGAAATAATGACTTTGTATCTCAAAATAATTAACTATTTTGAAAAGGTTTCTCATTGTTTTGAGATTTTATACTTTATTATTTTATTTATTCTGAGACGCTAAGTTATTATTTTGAGATATTAAGTCATTATTGTGTATGTTATTTAATCACTGCTTAAGCACTTCTGGTTAGACGCAATCTGCATTTCGTTGCTCCTGTGATGACAATAAAGTTGAATCTAATCTAATCCAATCTAATTATTCCCAGAAAGTTTCTCATCATAATGACTCACCGGATCTTTTTTCCCGTCACACTGGCAGAAATGGGCTTCCGTTATTACCCAGAAATCCTGTAATTGTTTTCTCCTCTGTACAGAACATGCCCACTTCTATGAAGTGGGTGTAGTAACACTACAAAGCTGAGAGGACTTGTGTATTTTTACATAAAGGTCTCACCTATAGCGCAGCTTTAACAAGACATCATTGTGTCACAGTTAATTATAACAGTCGCTGTGTCGACCGGAGCTGTGCTCACTGGTGAAATGCGGCAATATGTACAGTATATTAAACATGTGTGAAAGTGTACAGAGTCGCAGATTTCCACTGCCGCTGCCAAACTGCAACAGATGGTAAGTAATTAAGAAATGTATGATAACATCAGGGTGTATAATTGGTACACGGGGCAGTAGAAATAGGTCCGTGTATTTAAACAGACAAGAATGCATGAATGAACTAGGGCTGGGCGACAAACACAAATCAAATGTCACAATATTTTTGAACAAATACTTTCACAATGAGACTTCTGCAAACAATAGAACGGCTAGAACAGTCTGGTGAGTTCAGGAAATTACAATGCAGCCTTTAAAGCCAGGAAAAGTACCAAAATACCAATGTCATATCACCAAATTGATCTATTATCGGTGTTGCTCAGCCCTGGAATTAAAGCGCGAACAAAGGTATGTGTGTTAATTAGTGTACAAGAGGAGAGAAGAGAGAAAAATCAGTTTACGATGGCAGAAAAGAAGCAGGCAGGGGCGGCACCAGCCATTTTGGGGGCCTGAGAGGATGTTGTTTTATAGAAAAACACCGATGCTTTATTTCACCGGAGCATCAAATCACACACCAGCCGTCTCACGAACAGTTTTCTTTCCCACAGGCGGTCAGGTGGCTGAGCAGCTGCCACACCAGATGCATCTTTCAGTGTTGTATTGTATGTAATGTAATGTATGTAATCTTTGTGCACATATATGTATGGACTGTGCACATACACCACTTCACTGCAGTGTGTCCTTGTGTTAAGGCAGAGAGAGCAAAAGAATTTCATTGCATTTTAACACTTGACGGTACAGTTGAACTTGAACTTGCAGCCTTCAGATGGAACTTGTGGAACCACAAAGAGTTTTGTACTCAACATTCTTGCCGTTCAAGTGGTTAAAACTTACTCTGCTGTATTTCTGCATTTTTAGGATATTTCATATTTTTCTACGTCCTTTTCTGTTGTCAAAAGTATTGATACCATATGTATAAAAGCAATACAGTACTAACATTTGATAATATAGACAGTATATTCAAAAAAAAATGATTTAAGTGCTCATTCAAGTCTGTTAAATCTTTATTCTTCTTTTGTCTTGAAGCAAAACCAGATGTGTTCAGTGACTTTGTCTTTGCAAACACTATGTGCAGTTTTTATTAGAAAAAAAAGAAGAAAGTCTGTGCCTAGGACTAGGAAACCACTTTTGCCGTGTTTTAAAATAGATATAAATTATTGTTGGATCAAAAATTAAAATTATGATATCGGGACAACTGGGTTTGTGCTTGAAAAAGATCCTGCTTCTTTATGCAATAACCCCCAGGGTGCAGATGTAGAGTTTCTAATCCTGAGCCTTTTTGGTGAGGTTACTCACCAACACTGTGAACACAGAGTGGTTTTATTCTCCCTGGAACAAGCTGCCTTTGATTTTGCCTTTAACCCCAAAAAAAAAAAAAAAAGCCTGTGAAATCCTGGAGGGACTTCTTTATCATCCTTACTAAACCAAAAATACTCCAAATGGGGACAGAGGCATTTTTTCTTTTGTACTAGTTAGTCCTGTAACTTTATCTCCCCAGACTCTTCTCAGCTCAGCTGCGCTGCCTTGTTCACCAGGAGAGAGACTGACCTCTGGTGGCACATTACATCGCCTCAATACAGCAGCTCTGTATAGAAGAAGTGTCTGTATTTTTGATGGTATTGAAAATCATGTCATCAGGATTAATTAATACCCTGGTATTGTCATATTCATTATCCAGCTTGTTACGCTTGGTTTTATTGTTTGAAACGGGCTGATTTGACCTGGTTGTCTTTGTTATTACTTTCATTATTTCAGGGAAACTCTCACACGCTTGATTTGTGAGAGTCTGGAATTTTACTTCAGCTATGCTGGGAAAATATATTTTAAATGAACAAACCTCTGGCTATTAAACTTTGTAGCGGGCCAGCCTCCAAGTAATTAAGATTTTTAATTAAATGCAGATGTCAACTCTGTCAGATGGAAAATCTGACAGCAAAAAAACAAAACAAAACGACAACAAACACCACATATAAAGGCCGGCCCCCCCGTACATTTTTGAGTCAAGCTTGGAAGGGATTGGAGGAACGGTGAGAAACAAAAACATGCAAACCACTCTCCAATTATATTAGTAGGATACGAGTTGGACACTTCAGGAAGGGCTTAAAGGTGAAATCTGTAATATATTTACTGTAATAAATCATAAAATTACCATGATATGTCATCAGAGATCAAACTCCAGAGTGTGTATTTTCAGAGCAGTGGGCTTTTCTTTTGATAACAGGCTTTACTTTATATTGACAAACGATTGACGGTTATAAACAGTTGATCAGCTTACAGTGGAAGTCTTGTCGTTGTGAATTTGCTCACGTCCTGCACTCCTGCGGTGCTCCTGCAGCCTGTAGAGTTTCTTCAACTCTAGGGAGGAGGGAGCGGGGAGAAACAACTCTCTTCAACCATAGATTGTGTATTAAATAGAATTTGAACCTATTTTGGCTCTACTCGTTTTTTGCACACGCAGTTTCTACATATCGGCTCTTTAAAAAGTGAGGAAACTGAATTAAACTTGAATCGTTCATTTGCATCGACAAGCACTGAAGTGAAACAGCGTAGAAGACATTTTCACATCCTGGAGGCGAATCACAAACACAAAGCATCAATTCATGCCTCATTGTCCAGGTTATCATAGCACCAGAGGTACACACACACACACACACACACACACACACACCCACGCACTCGAGGGCACACACATTCATTCACACGCGCGCATGAGTCTGGCACACTGCTGGATCCTCCCTCCCACTGACAGATGGATGGGGTTAATATCATAATTAAGCGCCTCGGCCGACGGTTCCTGTTTACCGCTCGGTTGCTAGGCAGTGACATCAGCTGATCCCTCCCTCCTTTCTCTCTAATCCCTTCCCTCTGCCTCACACTCCCTCACACACACACAGACACACACACACACACACACACACACACAAACACCACTCTCTCTGCTCTGCCTCTCTCAGATAGGCAGCGCAGACGTGGGCAGAGTGTGGGGGTATAGGAAGAGGCGAGAGCGGGAGGGTAGGTAGTAGAGTGTGTGAGGCTGTCAGACAGCATGGTTTGGGTCTGAGGAGGACAGCACTGGGAAGAAGACGCAGCAGCAGCAGACTCTCCATGTAGACCAGTGTGGTGACATCCACACACCTACCTGGACCTGTCCACCCAGCAGCACCCACCCAGGACAACACCCACAAGAAGGAAGAAAAAAAAAATTGGAGGAGGACAAGGCGGGGGGTGGGTGTGTTTATCTTCTTTTTTTTTCAGTTTTTTTTTTTTGTTTTGTTTTGGGAGTGGGCTCCAGGCTGGACCGCATGCATGACACAACGCAAAGGCGAGAAACCCACCATCAGCATCCAGGAGCACATGGCCATTGACGTGTGCCCTGGCCCCATCCAGCCCATCAAGCAGATCTCCGACTACTTCCCCCGTTACCCGCGGGGCCTCCCCCCTGCCGCTGTGCCCCACACCAGGCCCCTGTGCTCTGCCCTCTCCTCCACCTCCTCGGCCACCGCCTCTGCCGAAAGTGACCGCCCCAATGAGGATAAACCGGACCGGGCTTGTGCCGGAGCCTCCGCCTCCTTACAGGCCACCAGGAGGGACGAGGAGCCCGACGTGGAGGGATACGACTCAGACGACTCCAGTGAGTGATTTCCCTTCTGCTTCTCCATCCTACTGTTTACGATGATGTTTTTGCCTACATGAGTGTGCGTGCTATCCCTTTTAGTTCTCCCTCTCCCTTTCTCTTATTACTGCATCTCCATTTTTTGCCACCGGTTGCCAGGCATCCCTCCAGCCGTGTGGCTTTGTGGCTTTATCTGTCACCTTTTCTTCGCTCCGCTCCCCCATCCATCTCCTTCTATCTTCTGCCGCTTGTGTGTCATGTGTGCACACATGTTGTGTGTCCCCCGCGTGTGTGTGTGTGTGTCTCCGTTCTGCAGCTAACTCTTTCCCTCTCAGTCGACAGACAGCCAACTGTTGCTGCTGCTGTTGCACAGAATACAGCTCCCCCCTCCTCCTACTTCTCCTCCTCTTCCTCTGCTCTCCTCCAACTGAAAGGATGATATGTGTGATTTTATTGGAGGAAGTGATTGCATGTGTCTGTCAGGTGTGCATGTGTGTGTGCATTTTTTTCCATTTTAGCGGTGTCTACAGGGTGCTTGGTCTATGCTGTCGATCAGTCTCACCGGGCTGAATGATTCATGGCTTCTTGGTGAAGCTTCAAATTAGTCGCAGTTTTGTGCTCAGCGGAGTCTCATGTACACACTGTACTGGCTGTAGTGGCAAGACAGGCAAGTTCCCATTGTCTGCCGCTCTTTTTTTTTTTGGTGTTACTTTCCAAAGCGTAAAGATGTGTGAGTGTGTGCGTGTGTGTCCATATCTGTCTCCATCACAGAAGGGAGTCTCCTGTGAGAACGCCTCTGCTGAATGTCATTCCTTCAATCTATGAGGTTTGAGTGGATGAATAATAATGAGAATTAAAGGGATAGTTTGGATTATTTGATGTGGGGTTGTATGAGGTACTTATGCATAGATGTAGATAGTGTATTACATACAGCAGGTGCCGGTCAGAAAGCCCCCGGTTTGGAGAAAAAGCTCTTAAAAAGCCAGTTAAAAAAGAACTAGCTAAAAAGGTCAACATCAGTTTAAGTGTATGCTAAATTTAGAATATTTTTGCCACTGTACTTTGCCGTCAGACAGCATTTTCCGATGGAATGCCGCCATTATATAAACCAAATATTGCTCTTTCCAAACCAACCAAACTCCATAGGCAAAATCAGTCATTTTACCTCGCAGACCACAGGAATTTCGGGTCTACTGCTGCCTCGATCTGTTTGTTTGTTTGTGTTATTGTGTTACTTTGATGTATCTGAACTATCCTGTCAAAACATCAAAGTCATGAAAAAAAACACAAACAAACAAACAAATCGAGGCAGCGGTAGACGAGCTGCTCTTGTTTTCTGCAAGGTAAAATGACTGATTTTGCCTATGGAGTTTGGTTGGTTTTGGAGAGGGCGATATTTAGCTGATATAACAGCAGTTTCCCGCTGAAGAACGGCTGTGTGACAACAACGTAAACCGATGAAAAATGGACCTTTATCAAGTGGCTAAAATACCTTTTGTTGCTGACCCTGTGCAGTACATTGCTTAGCTCCTGTGCTGGTGCTCGCCTCTGCTTCTCCAAGCTGTGGGAGTGTCGACCAGCATCTACTGTAGGTAATACACCGACTATTGATAAGTACCTCATACATCCCCACATTAAATTATCTAAACTATCCATTTAATAACATGCAGCACACTACTGGAGCAATAAAAAAGAGATGGAACAAGATTTCTACATCCTGCAAAGCCATTTTCACTCCCAGCAAAAAATCTTCCTGGACAGATGATAAGACAGTCTGCACCGCTGCTGAAAACTCAGCAAATGTGGTTCTGCCAGAGTTAAAGCTGCTGCTGCTGCCTGCCTCGTTTTTACAAACCTCAGGATCCGTCACATACATCACTGAAACAGTGATGTGGTCTCCTCTGAGCTCGGCCAGGTGACAGCTCACTCTAAATAACATGTTGCAGACGTAACGTATCAGACTTTCAACAGCCCCTTTCTAGAGGTTAGTCGAGGGTGCTCTCGGCTCAAGAGTCTTGTGATTGCAGGTTAATGTGTGACAGCAGTGCAGCTTCTCTAAGAGTTAATCCATGCAGAGCGGCATGCAGCGTGTGTGTGTTGGGGGGTTTAGGCCATCTCTAATCCAGAACTGGACAGGAGGGGGGAGGGGATGGGAGGAGGCAGTTCTGGCCTGGCAGATGTTGCTCTATGACCTCGGACAGCCAGGCGATTTCGCTCAGTGGGGGGAAAAGAGATGCTGAGATGAAATTCTCCTAATTTGAGAGCACAGTCCTCCATTAGTGACTGTTGCTAGATATGACTTTCTGAGGATGATTCCTGCTTTTGTTTTCAGCAGTCACAACATAGTGTTTTGAAATGTCTTTGTTTGAGCAATATGAAGCGATTAGGAAGCAATATTCTCAACTGCAAAGTGAAACTTCTGGTCCCTGTCAGAATAAAAGCATACTGATGACTAATTCTGTTATGTGGTAAAAGTTTACTATGGTCCCACTTACACATCCAGATATAATCCATATTTTATACACACTCAACAACAATTAACTACAAGTGTGTGTATCTGTGAGCCAGATAAGGAATCTGGGTGGAATGAACTACAAAAAAACAGCAGCTGTTTTCTACTTGTTGCTCTAATGTGCAGCCATACAGCAGATAAATTCGGCGCTGGCTCAGGCAGCTGCGGCTCAGGAGGAGGAGCAGGTCGACCATTAGTTGGAGAGCTGGTGGTTCGATCCTCAGCTCCTCCAGCCTGTGTTTACATTTTTCCAGGCAGTGTTACAGTGAGTTGTACGTTAACAAGTTAAAAAGAAGCAGGAGGAGATTTTTCTTTAGATATATATATTTTTTTGTATTTATTTTTCAGAAAACTTTTTACTTGGTATTTTATGTTTCTGACATTTTCAGAACAGGCTTGTTACTTTAGCTTTAATGCACTGGGAGGGAATTATTGATTATTTTTCAACCTAAGTGGATGCAACAATAATGAAAAGATGATTCCTTGGTGTATCCATCAGTGCATATCTTGCACGGCAGATTTAAAAAGACGAAAACAAGATGCAAGTTTTTTTTAACTTTAAACAAAAAAAGTAGATAGAGTTTGAACTTGTCTCTGACTCTTTTTTTTTTACTTTTCATGTGTTTGCAACCAAATACCATGAGTGCCTTTGAGGGGAGACTTGAAAGTGTGCGTTACTGTCCTGACAAAGACATGCCAAAGACACAGACGTCTCGGAGAGACACGGGGAGGCGGTGGGATGCAATCAGGGGGATAAACGCAGGCTTTTCACCCCGCCTTCGAGTATGGCCCTTCAGACCAGGTACAAACACTTTTGCCTCCAGACGTGGTTGGAAGTGTGAAGAGTGAAGGATACTGAATTCTTAAAGGTTAAGTTTCCCACCGACACTGACTCACACCCCCACAACCGCACATAGACTTCACATGTTACAATAAAGTAAGGTCTCCATCATCTGAATGTCTCGTTGACGTATTTGTGCATTATCACAACCTCCTACAGGTCATGTTTGTCTTCTTTGGCCCTCTAGTGCATGTATTGCTTAGCATGCATGCCATCATTAAGGACACATCAAAGTATGTTCACATTGTTTAAAATATATGCATCTATTTTTCTAGGTAAAGGGCACATAAATGAGCCTTCATACTGCATACTGTGAACTTCTGCACATTCTCTGGTGAATATTTTGCACATTCCTGAACAAAACTGTGCAGCTGTTTCATGTAAGCTATTGTACCTGTAGGTGTGCGTGTGAGGGGTTGTCTTTATTTGTCAGTCCTGTGATGAACTGTTCAGGGTGTACTCCACCTCTCACCCAGTATCAGCTGGGATTAGGCTTCATCCTCCCTTCAACCCATTGAGGATACAGATTACAGATAATAAATGAATGAATTAACATATTGTACACTGTTTGAAATCAGATTTTTCCACATTTTACTGTCAATTTTCTGTTTTCTATTTATGCCTCTTGACTTGCAGTTCTTGCTTTTGTATCTTTCAGAAAAAAAACACCATGTGTGCACTGCAAATATAACCTATTTGTTTTAACTTAAAGCAGTTAAGGTGTTCATGCGGCCTTTAAATAATAATTCAAAACTAATACACTTTATTTAGTCAAACAAACATGATGACGTTTGCTAATATGCTGATCATTTTATCATTTACAAACTTAATTTCATGAGTTGATTGAAGTGTGTAGAGTACATTCATTCAATTAATCACTTCAAGTCAAAAGACATCAAGTTAGAAGAACTTGTGTTTGTAAATTCTGAATGTAAATAAACTTTAAATTTAATTAACTTGAATAATTAAAGTTCACCTCCAGTCATGTTTGAAACAATATAAAATGCTCTGCAAGAAGTAATAAATTGTTATTTTTTGCAAAATAAGTTCAAATGCCTTGTTAAAATGGCTCTAAACGGTGCCTTCATTTAGTATTCAAGGATGCATGAATATGCAAACAGTCCCCACCCTCTCCACACACCCCAACCCCACTCCTACTCCCACACATGTAGCTGCACCTGCTTCTTTTCTGTTTTGCTTGCTGATCACAGTAACTAGCTCCTGCTGACTGGCCATCTGGCCAACCCTAATGATATGTGTAACGTCGCCCCCTTGATTGGTTCTTTAGGTTTATGACATCATATGCCCAGCCTGACTGAATCCATTTTTTTGAGACTGCCCTTGCTCACTGCAATTTCAAAGCAAGAGCGGTGATTACTGCTTATTTTGCTCCTGATATGTCTTGTAACACGCGAGAAACACCACCTGGACATGTTAACAAGATTTTCACTGGAGGGTTAGGTCTTTAAAATGTTAAATTTATCTTAAGTTATTGAGAAAAGACTAGTTGGTCCCACGAAATTCCTATATGGCTTTCTTCTTTATAACAGTAGCTGTCTAAACTGCCCACAACATATGAAGCTTGCTGGCTGTATGCAACAGGTGTTGGGACACTGTGGCATGGATACAATTACTGTAACTTTATAACGCTGTTATTGTTGCACAGTAACTTACTTACTTGTTTTCAAGGTGTCACTTGAGGATCAGTCACGCTGCAGGTTGATGCAAACGTCAAACCACAGCTCCTCTCCATCTTCCCTGCTAATAAGGCAATTAGACACAAACATCTGCCGGAGCTTCATCTTAATGATTTTACAATCACCTGAAGAGTCATCACTGATGGAGGATAATTACGATGTCAACTTCACTTCCAAGAAACAAAAAAAAAAAAAAAAAAAAAGGCCACACCACACGATGAAGGAGAGCCAAAGTAACTATGGTAGCAATTAATTGTAAACAAATATTGGATGGGTTATCCAAAGGCTGAGTCATATGCATGCTAATCACGAGCCTCACCTACAGTGTTGATGTGTCTAATGAAGGCAGCCACTAAAATAAATAAAAAATAAATAACAAGTGGCTGTTTGGGTCTGATGCAACGTCCCAAATAATCCCAAGCTGCTGCTGCTGCCATGGGAGAGACACGAGGCGTATAAACAAAATACTACTGCAGCAGCATGAGTCTGCTTTAAGGACAGGCATCAGTGACTCACATCTTCAAACCTGCTGTTCAGGTGATATACCCTCCTGGCTCAGACTTTCAGTCATGTATTCTGTCTTATTCCAGTGACCAAAACACAGAAAACATGACCTCATACTGGGACACTCCCTGCACAGCTGCAATGCAGCTTCCTATTGGAAATAACTTCAGGTTTTTGGCATCAGTATCGTTTTTTTCTGTCTTGTCATTTTGCACCAAAGATTAGCAGCAACACAGTGAAACATTCCTAACAAATAGCTTCACTGGTGTAAAATTCAAAGAAGCAATAAAGACACATTGTGTTTAAGTGTCTGTGTGTGCTTTGGAGGTGAAAACAAAAAAAACCTTTTCTCCTCTGGAAAAAGAAAACTTACACAGTCGCTCTTGTAAAGACTGAAGTGAAATCAGTAAAATATTTTGTTGGACATTCATCTTCTGAGATCAAGACCATGTAAAGCAAATAAATGAAAGAACGTTAATGAATATAACCAAAATGTAACTAGAGGAGGCCACTGAGTGGAGGCAATCTGCCAGGCAACAGATGAAGCACCTCCTGCAATGCCACTCCAACTGCAAGATTTGTAAAGGTTTAAATAAAGTTTTTCTGTCTAGTATAATATAGTGTATTTTTTGTCGTATAGAAGATGCAAAGAACAGTGTGATGGTATTGCGCCCTGGGTTCATCTAACTTTACTTAAACTTAAGGAAACAATAAACAGGATGATGACGCCAAGCTTCTACATTTGAGCATGGTTATTTATTTAGAACGTTTTGTTGTTTAATACATTACAAGCAATCAGGCTATTATATAGTAGATATATAGAAGAAGAGAAACACACAACTGTGGAAATTCTATATAATTTACAC
>JAJHUR010102862.1:0-12562 GCA_027495735.1 Lutjanus campechanus
TAGTCTGTACATCCTTGATTCCTTCCCTCACCTCCTTCATGTCTTAGTCCCCTTCACCTGAGATGCAAGGAAGAGACACATTTTTTAAGATAAAAAGTCCAAATTCTCTGATTTCAGCTTCTTAAATGTGAATATTTTCTTGTTTCTTTACTCCTTTCTGACAGTAAACTGATTATCTTTGTACAAAATTTGACATTTGAGGGCGTCATGTTGTACTTTGGGAAACTGATCAATATTTTTCACCATTTTCTGACATTTTAGGAACCAAACAACTCCTCAATTAGTGGAGAAAACGATCGACAGATTAATCAATAATGAAGATAATCGTTACAGAAAAGTCTGTAAAAATATGTCAAAGTAAACTTAAGTGAACTGGTGAAGTAAACTTAAGTGAATTCCACGACTTCTTCATTATGAGACAGTATCAACTACTCTATCAAGTTTAACTGTTTAATGTGCAGCTGTCACATTAGAAATAAACAGCAGGCATTAAGAGCTCATTAAGCCAATCAGTCATTGTCTGCCAGTACTCCTCTCGTCTTATTTGCAGCAACAGTGTTGCTTTTTGCTGTAACATATTTTTTATATTCTCCAGAGCTCTTCATTAAAACAACCTGCTCATCTTGACTTGACAGTGGAAGCAACACGTGTGGGGAAAAAGAGAGTCAAATGACAAATGACGCACCAAACGCACCTTTTAATGTGACCGTGCACAGAGCCTGCAGCACTGTTATGTCTGATCTGGGTTTTATCAGGCTTGCTCATGTAAGAGAAAGCCTGGGCTGCTTCCTGTGTAGTTCAGCCCTCTGGTTCTTGATTCGCTGTGCACTTACACACCTGCCAGTCATTAAGCATCAAGTATTCAGCACACCTGTCGACGACAAAAATCCTGCACCAATGGCCAGTCGCTGTTGGATCGTTGCTCCATTCAAGGTTTGTCAAGGTGCCACACTTTTCATGCCTGCCTGCCAGTTTTGGGGGTTTTTTTTGCCTTACATCTGTTCTCCATGTCCTCAGGGTTCCTGTCTACCTGCCCACCTTGCCAGCCAATTAAGCTCACCAGCCTGGTCACATCACTCGATTCCTATTCCAACACCAACTTCCTGAATTTTCCCCCTCACCTCAGCCACAAACTCCAGCAATTCATCATCTCACTGTACCTGCCAGCCTTAACAATAAACTTGTTTTCACCTTACCTGCTTGTCAGGAGTCTGCATTTAGGCTCAGCTTGGATTTGTGAAGGAGACCAAACTAATGGTTTCAAAACACGTCCCCTGACTCTCTGCACTGCTGATGTGTTCAAAGTCGCATTCAGGCTCATTCTGAGGAGCAAACTGTGCTAATCACTTTCTCTCACCCCCCTCTAAGAGTCTCTGAGGTAATTATGGTATCTGCTGACAGTCAGTGAGAGAGCAGAGTGGATCAGCAAGGAGCTCAGCTTCTTGCAATGTCATGTTCACACCACAGGGGGCAGTGCCGGACAGGAAACATGTATGGCTGTTTAGAGAGGTAGTAACCGCTGTTCTCCACCGAAGGAGCTGCTCTCCATGGCTGGATTTATATTGTATTGCAACCTTGAATCCCAGTTGTTGTATTGTAGTTGTTTCATCAGTGTGTGTGCGTGTGTGTGTTTACTCACTCTTGTGTCTGAGGGAGGGGGAGGCAGAGGGCGAGGGGACAGAGGTTCGAGGTGCAGGGATGGGACATTTGCGAACAGGCTCCTCCACGATACTCTTCTTCTCCATCTCGTCCATCATATATTCTACAGAGACAACAGGGGAGAAGGGTTAAGGAGATGGAGGGTGAAAAAGGGTGAAAAAGAAGGAATGTGTTGAGAAGAAAGAGGAGAAAGACACCCAGGCCAGAAGGAGAATGTGATGGTGGCGGGAGGTTGTGGAAAGACGAGGGAGGGAAAGCATTTCAGAGGCATTTTACTGGATCAATATAATAGCACAGCCATCAGCATGGTAAACAGCTTGTGCTGCATTCAATTCTCACTTTTCCAAGAACCGCAAATTCACTTCACAGCTTCTGCTAATAGAGCACTCTGCTGTTCATAGTGTAGAGGCAAAAGAGAATTATGTGGGGAAAAAGAAAGAGGGAGGAGGAGGAGGAAGCAGGCTCAGGTGTGGAGGCAGAAAATAAGTAGAACACCGGATAATAAACTTGCTTAAGTGAGACATCCACGGCCGAAAACACAGAAACACACTTAAACGGTGAAATCATGCAGCAGATTCCCTGCTGAGCCCTAATGAGGAATCCTATCAAGGTTCAGAAAGTTGTGTCTGTGCATGTGTGTTTCTACTACGAATCTTGTCATTCAGCTCCATAATGATACACAACCATATTTGCATACAATTATACTAAATATGGTAATGTGCATCAGAGTAACAATAGACGGAAAAAATTGTTTTGACAAGTTTTATTCCCTGGTGCTCATACTTCAGCAGATTTGTCATAAACAGCAGAGGAATGGGTTGCACCAACAAAGTTTAATTTAATCTAAAATTAATTCTAATTATCGTTTAGTAAAACTAGGTATAAAATAGTAAAGTAAATACTGAACTCTGTTGCACAATTCAAACTAAATCTCTGATTAAGTCCACGTTTATTGAGTTAAATCAATATGGAGCTGCTTAAATCCAGATTAAAATAAGTTAATAACTAAACAACTAAAGAAAATAATAAATAAACAAATAACTAAATAAATAAATTCAAGCATGACGAGACATAGTAAATTTCAGTTGCTCTGTATTCCTTAACAAAACGTGACATTGTTTGCTACTTAGCTAAAAAGTTAATTAGCCTTGTTAGCCTATTCATGATACTTCAGCAGAGACGCTAATTTCTCCTCCTTTGAGAAAAAACTGTTGGCTGAATTGGTTGAGTCTGTTTCTTAACTTTCTTTGAGGAACTTGATCATTTTGCCTAATCCATCTCAAAACGGGCAGTCATTTTAAAAGTGGAACTTCACACTTTAAAAGTTTTTGTGCAACAGAATCAAATTTAATCTAGTTTTAGACCAAAAACTAGTTTTCTTCATTTCAAGCTATTTTAAAAGTTTGGTGCAGCACAATTTGAAGTTAAACCACGATTTAATCTGGTTTAAAAATTTATCTTTGGTGGTGCAATCCAGTCTACGTGTTACAGCTAAGTGACTGCACTACACTGTAATACACAACCACTTAGTGCCAGGCAGAAAAAGTGAACTGTTAATGAATTCGAACAGTAGCATGAGTCATGCACTGTGAATCAAATGAGAATATATTCATAATTAGGTGCCTGTGGCAACCAGAAAGCCCCTCAGCTGCTACAATTGAGTAAATGACAGGTCTTTTGCACTTTGAGTGTGTGTGCACGCGCGCGCGTGTATGTGTGTGTGTGCGTGCATGTGCGTGTGTGTCCTTTTCCATCTCCTCTCCAACAGGAAATGGCATGCAGCTGATCTTTTTACTAAGTCACAGCTGTGTCCTTTTTCTCCCTCTTTCTCTGTGTCTCTCTCTCTTTCTTCCTCGCTCTTATAAACACAGTCAGTCTCCTATTAATGCTGAAGTCCAAATCTCCCTGTTTTCCAACGCTGGTTTACCGAGATTAGATTTTGATGACCGCTATTCCCGACAAATATCAACTATCATGTGAATTTTTGACATTTAAAAAGCTAAAAGTGGTCTATTCTTTTGTACAGAAGCATTTCCATCTTTGATTCTGGACATCTTATGTTATGTTCCAGTCAGAGTCAGAGGTTGGTATTTCCCTGTTGAAATTTCCAGCTTCAAACCTCAATTGTTCAGCTGCACAATGCCAAATGTAAACAAAAAATATGGCTGACAGCAACAAGTGCAAACACAGTTCAGCTCTCAGTTGTCCAGCCTCCTTGCATATATGAATGAGACATAGAGGGAAAAATGATGCACAAGCTAACAGACAGTTATTACTTCCATTAAATAAAGGCAAACATACTTCATGTTGCCTTTTTGTTGATTGTTTACCATTTACAATAACAAATTATACTTTCATGGTCCTGCTATTGTTGTATGATGTAGATTGATCTGGCCCAAGTTTACTCTGACTCTGACTGCCGTTCCTTTGCACCGTTTCCAGTAGGAGGTCGGAAATTTTAGAGTTCTGAGCTGTCTGGAATGCAGCATTGCTTTCATAAGTGCAAAGTTTGAATAAACACATACAGATACAGATACATACAGATTTACAAAAAGCCACACAGTTATTTTTCTGCACTGTTCAGGATTTGAGCAGCAGAATTCAAAGGACGCTGGATAAAGTTGAAGTGAAAAAGTCTTTTAATTTATTCAACCCCACAAATCTACCAGTGGTCAGTCAGTACAAGCTCAAGCTGTGCAGCCAAGCTTTGTTCAAACCCACTAAACCTTACTTTAAATTCTAGTGGAGTTTCCAAAGACACCAAAAATGTCAAGTTGATTGCTGGGAAAAAGATGTTGCAATACCATAACAAATCATTTCAGTTTTAAGGAACTATTATGGGTCCCTCAAATTTTCTGAGGAAAATAGTCTCTCAGGACCTTCCAGCAACACATTAGGGTGATTTTATGCAAGGTATCCTAAGTTATCCTATGTTGCTAACTTTGTATGTCTGCTGTTTGTTGGTAGGTATGTAGTGCTCCCTAAGTTTTTAAATCTTTCTTGCTGGTTGATAAGAGCCATAAGACTGAACCAAAACAGTTACGGTGTGGGCTGTAAAACCAAAACAATTAGCATTAAGACACTAAAATGCTGCACATAGCTAAAAGTAACTGCAGACTCAGATTATTCTCAGTGGGTGCTTCAAAATGAGCAGCCATCTTTACATTGCACATTGTCATTTCATCCAGTATTTTGATTAGTGCAGCTTTAAAGCTACTTGAGGGGAAAACGAAAGAGTTAAACTTGACGTCCAAGAGTTAAAACACAGGGCTAGTGCAGCTGTTTTTCTTTTACTTGCATATATCATATTCTTTGAGTGCTAAACATGAAATGTGAGACTTGAATCACCAATTACAACTTTACTGCTCTGCCCGTTGCATCACTGTGTTTTCCCTGGTTTAATGTCAGATTTAGATCTGTTATTTTCTAGCCAATTTGTAACATTCCTCAGATTCTGTCTGTGTCTCCCTTTCTATCTTCGCCTCCTAGTTAAAACCAGCTCGCTGTTAATTTGGGCTCTGACATATTCTCCTCATCCCTCTATCCCTCCATTTGTGTCTGCCTTTATCTCCCCCTCTTTAAATCATGTGTAACTACGTGCCTCACATACACCCACAGATTACACAAGGACAGATAGTGAAGGGCCTCCAAGCCACAGATTACAGCGTTCATACTGCGCCTCATAATCACCTCAGGACAACACTGTCTTTGGAAGGTGTAATCTGGAGGATCTTTGGGTCTCCGGGGACTGCGGCACAAACTCACAGTCTCAGACTAACAACTACTGGTCACACACAAAACACACAGCAGTAAACACCGGAGCAAAAGCAGACCTTTTAATGGCAGGTGGAAGATGAGGACAAGTGAACAAAGAAAAACACTGACAATTATGCTTATTTTACTTTTGCTGAAATGGACTGACCAGGTGGATTCTGTAATGTAAAAGAACCATTATGAGTTTGTGATTTTATTGGTTAAAATCAGCTTAATTATAAGGTAAATATTTAAGCAGGATAATGAAAAATGGCAGATAATTGCTGTTATTGTTTAAAAATGACAAACATCCAATTTAAGCTCCTAAAATGAGGATTTTTTTTTTTTTACTGATCACTTTCAGGTCTTGGACTAATGCTTGGATAAAACAAGGAGTAAGAAGCTTCCACCTTGAGCTGTTTTTTTAATTATATTTACACATTAGAGACCTAAGGATTAATCAAGTAATTGAGAAAATACTTTGTGGATTAATAGATAATGAAAATAATTGTTAGATGCAGCCCTGTTTGAAAGCACAATAACATTTTTTTTCCTTTCCTAAGGTAATGTGCAGGACCCCTGCGCAAAGCAGAGGGCTCTTGAACATTGTGTTCAGTGCACATTATCCCGCTTACACAGTTACTTGGAATAAATCCCTAATTAATCATAATTTGAAACAAAATATTAATTAAAAAAATGATTTTTATTGATTTAAAATGGTTTTGTTTCTCCTCCAGTGCCTATGATCAGAACTGCTTCCATAGCAACGGTCTGATACTCGGAAATACCATACCTCAGAATGTAACTGACCAATCAGAATTGAGTATTTCACAAAACCATGTAATGAAACTGCTTATTTTGAAAACTTTCATAAAAACCTCATATACTGTACATCCAAACCACCTGTTCTTATTTTATCCATTAAAATTAAACACACCAACCAATCAGCAGCTATAAATTTCACAAATTCCAGAGGATCATCGATAACCACCTCACGATCCAACTCGGCCAGCGAGACAATGGGAGAGAATTGGCAAGAACACTGTATATCGTGGGAATATCAAGGACAACATTTACAGGACTCGAGTTGTGCAACCCTCCCACTGCAGCAGATCAACATGGGAGCTCCCATTGTTTCCCAAATAGAAGATAAACTTCCTGGAAAACAAGATTTCTGAATCAGATCACATCCGCTTGCATCAATGGTCACAATGTGTCTACATCCACATGGCAAAAACATCTCAAAATGTGGATCACGGCTTGCACATTTTCAAGACCTGTGCAGTATATATACCGTGCACTGCATGTCAACATGCAGCACATCTTTTATGTCACCTACAGCCAATCCAGTCTCTTTGAGCAGATGTGTCTACAAATGCGCCAGTTCACACAGTAAACACTAAAATAGGTTAAACAGGTGTTAAGAGTTCTAGTGTACCGACTCTTGCACCTGCATGCTTTTAATCTTTACATGACATATGAGTATTCTATGTTTAATCTTTGTTATGTGGTTCTACACTTCCTGTACATTAGTTTTCCAATTTTTGCTGCTGTGATGAAAACCTTCTGGATGCCTCAGCAATAAATAACTACAGGCCAATATCAAACATACCTTCATTAGGAACGATTGAAAAGGTTGCTTTTCAGAAACTTCATGTTTTCTCGGTGCACTGAGACTGCACTTGTAACAGTTTTAAATGACATTTATCTGAGCAGTGATGCATCAAAAATTTGACCATAAACTACTGCTCGACAGACTAGAAAAGTGGATGCTTTCTAAATTGGTTCAAATCATAATTATGAGATATGGATTACTGTGCGTCACTTGGTAATTATGAACAAAAATCACATTTGGAGTTCCTCAAGGGTCCATTCTCGGGCCTCTTCTATTCAACATCTACATGCTCCCCCCTGCACAGATTATTGAATATTACAACATCTCCTACCATAATTATGCAGATGATAACTCTGAATACTTCCTGAAAACTTGAAGTCTGCTGCGACTGTCCGTTCTTTTAAATCAGGGCATAAAACAGTTTATCGAAGATTTCCAACAAATACAAAACTTCTTTTCAAACTAATCTGTAATCACTGTTTTTATATTTGTTCATTTTTTGTTTTTATTGTCTTTTCTTTCAAGTTTTAACTATTTATCCGTTTGCTTTTGCATTTTGTTTTTATGCACTTTATACAAGTTAATGTCTTCTTAATTTCTTAGTTTTATTTTACTTCTATGCTCCTGTAAAGCACTATTGTGTCTGAATGGTGCCATATAAATAAACTTGCCTTGGCCCAATTTTTCAAGTTTCATCTAATGAAAAAAAAGTGCTGCAGTGGGTCAAAAAAAGCAGTGTTAGTAATATAAAAAAGAAAAAGCAGGTGCTCTTCAAGAATAGAACCAGCAGTTGGATAAAAATAAAACGCACAGTAACTATCCAGCTTACTAGTGAGTCGAAACGCAATGGTTAAACCACAAGTTAATAAAGGATTTTTATTTTCTAATCAGAGAGCCTCGTGCTTTTCTAGACTGCCAACCAATAACTCAGACTTCCATCACTAGTAAGCTGGACAGTAATTACTTGTTTTATTTTTATGAAATTCATCTAAATGTAAATTCTGTGTGTGCAAGTGTGTGTTACCTTGTATAAGAGCAGTGATCTGCTGAGATTTCGGTGCAGGATGTTCTTTCAGGATCTCCAGAGCTGTTCTCCCCTGGCTGTCTCTCAGTTCAGTGTCGATCCCTGAGACACACACACACACAAAATTACAGTATAAGCATTGACACACATGACCAGCGGGGCAAAGGTCAGACCACAACCGAACCTACTCATCTTTGCTCAAAGACACACAGAACTACCGACACAATTATACAGTACACACGTATATGACCTGAGCGAGACCCAGATCTGCTGACACACCCACCCAGTCGCAAAACTCCAGTCAGCAAGAGATGATTGAGGTGCAGGTACCAGAAGATAAACAAGGGATTTTATTCATTCATGAAGACTCTTTACGAACAGCAAACAAACTTTTCATCAGGTTTTTTGACCAGAGTCTCTCCTGGACGAAGGAGTACAAAGATGCAAGCTTTAACTATCATTACATACACAAACAAAGTCAACAGTGTGAGAAAAATAATGCACAAAGATTTTCTCCCACTGTAAGTCCTCATTAACCTGACGTTTAGCCTGTTTAATCCCATCATGTGGCTCATGGATCCAGTTCAACATGAAAAATAAATGTGATTCCAGTCACTCTGGGCACCATAAGATATTAATAAAAGGAAAATGAATAAAAACTGAGAGAAAGCCCATTTGGACCTGATGTAATTTGCCAGATTTCTCCTTTTCTTGCTTACTTTTACTTTTTCTTTTGACAAGCTTGCTCAAATGTTATTGGAGCACAGGTTAGAAAAAGGGTAGGATGTAGGAAGGGTCGATTAAACAAATCCTATCTGCTGTTAAAACTGTGTGACATGGTTGAAAACTCCAGAAAAGGCTTTGATTTAGAAACTGCTTTAGCAAACAACTATGTCCAAGGTCAGGAATGAACTATGATGAATAATAAACAACTTGGTTTAAAAAAAAAAAAGAAGAAAGAATTCCAAGCCTCATCAGTAAATCCCAAACATGCCAAATATATCTTTGATGCAATAACTGTAAACTCCAGCATCCTCTGTTGGAATATACACACTATGTTTAAAGGGGTGTACGGGCTAAAGTTCAGTGAGTTGGGTCAGTGCATCCCAGTGTTGATCCAGGATGTTAATAAAATCGAGGCCAAAAGAACATGGCCACCCACAGGAAGTCCTGCAGGAAACAGGAAGTGCTAAAGGAAAGTGGGTGGGGGGTTGGCAGTGGTATCAAAGGACAACCAGTGTCCAAACTCAATCTGCTCTAAATATAAGGAGTGTTAATGTGCATAAAGTAATTTCCGCCCCCATTTTTAAAAATCTTTGTTTTTTCTTGTTTCATTTTCATGGTTTCAATATATACAGTGTTGGGTAAGCTACTTTGAAAGAACAGCTTTGCAAGCTACCAATTACTTCAAACTGGAAGAAACTGAACTACAGCAAAGCAACCACATGGAAAAATCTTGTTCAGTTAACTAAAGCCACTACACAAAAACTGGGAAAAAAGTAACATAACTACTTGAATCACTATGCAAATATGAATACAGTTTAACCACCAGTAAAGCTACTGCTAAATGTAGTTTAACTACTAGTTTAATTACAGGTAGTTCAATACTCCAACACTAGTTATATGCACATTTTCATTTGCTAACATTTTCAAATTCAGCTGGAAAAAACACCCACATGATTTCCCCTGTGTGAGCAAATAGTTCAAAGAGTTGAGAGCTGAAAACCCTCAGTGAGTCGATTTTTGTCTCTACTTATCACCATAACCTTTGTCGTTAACCTTAACCGTTATCCAGCCGAGTGACATCATCAAAAAGAGACACCACATGTCACATCCCGTGGAACTTTCAGCACGTCCTCCTGATACAACTAAAAAAAACATAACAGAACTGCAAGTCCAGGACTTTATTACAGCAGACAGATGCCTGGAGTTCACCTGAAGGCATTTTCAACCCAGAATCTGGGAAAAGAAAATCCAGCCGCAGGTTAAAATAAGAAGGGAAAACAAGAGAAACGCACACAAACACACTCACACACTGTTTTTGTTTTTCCAGGATACATTTATAGACCCACCTGAGTGCAGCAGAAGGCGAACTACATCCATCTTCCCAAAGAGAGCCGCCTCATGGAGGGCACTGCCATTCTCAGTCTGACACAGAGAGAAACAGATGGGGAATGTGTGTTAATATTCCATCACTTTAACAATTGAAAACAGAGACAAAAATAGACATCAAAAACACAAGTGGATTGGGAGCACGAAAGGCATTACAAAAAAAAAAGAACAAGGATTAAAAAGGGAGCAAGAAAGACAATATTTTGATTTGATACGATCTCTCCGTCCCTCTGGCAGTTAAACGAAAGAGATTCAGCGAGATTAAAATAAAGTCACATTCTTTCGCCTGCGAACAGCGTGAGGCCACACTGATTTCAAACCATTACACAAGCAGCGGGAGCCTGTGTGGAAACGTCCCAATTTCCCTCAGCGTACGCCGGCCCGCATCAGTCTCCACTGCTCCTAATGGGGATATTACAGATGTGATGCAACACATGGAAACCAGCGAGGGGAGGGCGCCGGTAAGTGCTTCATCTTGGATCAGCAGTGATGAGAGAGACGATTACTCTGACAAGCCCACTCTTAACAGAGCAGCACGCAGTGGCCACAAGAAGAATAAGAAGAACAGCTGTTTAGTTAGCCTGCGAGGGAGGAAAAACAGCTGAATTTAAAGCCACCAGAATTTTTATTTGACTAAAACATATTTTAAATTATTCCAATAATTTTGTCTTTTTACAGACAAAAATATTTAGTATTTTTTAATTATTGCTTTTTTCTTTCATGCTTGTTACTTCATTTTGTGTGCTTCTATGTTTTTATTTTATTTACTTTTTTAGGTGTGCCAGGACAATGGGTACAAAGTCAAGTCAATTTGAATTACTAGTGCACTGGCTCTGGATATAAAGTTTCGGGCTGCACTTAACTTTTTTGACTCTTTTTTTGATTAGTAGATTAATCTATCAATTATTCCAAAGATTAGCTTTATCACTTAATTTATATAGGCTACCATACCCCAAATAAATATCAAAAACTTCTTTGTTATTTACATGACAATGCATGAACGGATGAATGCATGAATCTAATTATATCCTCTATTAAACAAAGCTTTTTTGACGGTTGTTTGCAAGGTGCAAACAGGTGCCTTGACATGTGCATACAGAGTAACAACAATTGTGTGACAGGTTAACACAAACTTGGTGCTACAACTTTGACTGCATCAGTTTCGGACATAAAAAAATGAAAGCCTGTCGGGTTCGGGTCAGGCTTGGTTACAACTTTTTCAGAGAGAAATATGCGTAGTGAGACAAACAAGGACTTGCACGCGTGAGCATGCTGGTGCCAAAGGTTTCACATCATTTCACTGATCTACAAGAGGTGGTAACGCACAGGCAGTGAAGAAGACGACAAGTAAATACGGATATAAATGAGGTTGCAGGTATGCAGGTTTCAAATATTTATAAAATGGATTTGAAAATGTTTTGTTTTTTTTGTTTTTTTTGTGGATGAAAATGCATGCAACACATTTGTAAAGCCTCAATGATGCATTTAACATGTTTTGGTGACTAACACTGAGCGTGCTTTTGTGTACCTGTGTGGAACAGGGCACTTTTAAAGCTGTGGCCAATTATGTGTATTTTTACACTCAGTCTGCAGTTGTTGTTTTTTACACAAATGAAACAGCTCTATAATAAATGCTACCTTCATAAATCGCATGTTGACTCATTCATATAAACTGGGTGGAAAACATACTTCTCAGTACAATGCAATTAATTCAGCAGCACCACAGGCAGTCTGAAAAATGACCATACAGTGGATTAACACTTCTCTACAACAGTATCAACAAAAACTGCACATTTTAACCTTCGTGAAGGTTGTTTAGGGCTTTTATATGAAACTGCACTCACTCTGGGCATTCCTATCCAGCATCTAAATTTGCTTTTGATGGTAGTTGGCTTTCAGTTAGACAACGGGCTGTATTCAAGTCAAGTCAAAATGTATTTATAGTGCAAAAATCATAAATAACAATTTCCCCCAGGGTGCACACTGTCTTCTTTGACTGACCCCCCCAAGAAAGCTCCACACAGGGAAAAAAAGAATTGAAGAAACTTAAAGAGGAGACACAAAGGAGGGATCTGCCTCCCAAAACAGACATGTCATAGAAGTCACGTGTACAGAACAGATCAACAAAATCACAATTAATAGAAATTTTGATGACAAAATTTCTGATACATGCATATTATAAAATAAATGTGAAGAATGTGGATCAAGTAGGATGCTGAGCAACTTCAGGTGTCACCAGTGGGCCGTATGACCTCTTTTTACAGCTCACTGTGGGAGGTCTACTTCTATGGTTTTTCCATTATAAAGGGGTATTCATGCCGAGCCATGCTGCTAAGAACCACCAGCATCTGAGCTGTGCTGGCACAACTGACTGTATTTTCCATTTGAATGTGTTGGCT
>JAJHUR010102865.1:1375-20463 GCA_027495735.1 Lutjanus campechanus
TTTTGGGGTGGGGGCGTGTTTTT
This sequence comes from Lutjanus campechanus, assembly GCA_027495735.1. Taxonomy (NCBI): domain Eukaryota; kingdom Metazoa; phylum Chordata; class Actinopteri; order Lutjaniformes; family Lutjanidae; genus Lutjanus; species Lutjanus campechanus. The sequence continues at coordinate 1,399 of JAJHUR010102865.1, forward strand.
TGGGGTAGGACATGGTTTGTCCCAGTTCTCCAGAATGGGTGCATGCCATATTCTATTTCTAGCCAGGATCATTTTGAAAATTAGAGAGAATTAAAGAACATATTACTACAATGCCCATTTCAATGTGCTCTATGTATCCTCATTCCTCTGGAACCTTAACATTCACTCTTTGTCTTTGTGTCATGCCGTCATCCCTCTGATACCTGCTCATCACATTTCCTGTCTCTTCTTTCCATCTCTCTCTATCTCTACCTGAATGAATGAATCAGATTTCAGAAAAGCATGTGCAGATTAGCCCATTTTGTCCATTTTAAGTCAAAGCTACTGATAATGCTTTGCATATTTGCTCATTGCACGTTGTATACCTATATAAAAATAAAAGGATGTTTTAATAATTACAAATATGCTGTAATGAATACATGCATCTTTAATCAGCTCATTCTGTTCTCATTCTGTCTCCATTACAGTTGAAATGGTAGCATTCTTTTCTGTATGAGTCTTTAACTCTAGTCACATTTTTTACCAGTTAAAAATAATCAAGCACCTTGTAATAGCTTATAATTGAGCTCGAGGAATGTGGTCCGCGCTGTGAAAATCCTAGACGTGTGCCAGGAAGTCAACCCTGTTTCCAGCCTGTGTGTGTATGTGTGTGTCTTGTTTTTCCAGAGTGTAATTGTAATCCCTTTGGCTCAGTCAGTGATCGCTGTAATGGCACAGGATTTTGTATATGTAAGGAGGGCACTACAGGGCCTAAGTGTCAGGAGTGTCTGCCCGGCTATTTGTGGGACGATGGCTGCAAATGTAAGTAGAACCACAAACCTCCCCACGCAGCTCCCGGCTGTTCTCCCCCTCAGCTCTGTCTCCTCTCTGCTGTCTCTCTCTGGTTTCTCTTCTCTCCCTGTGTGATTCCTCAGCTTTGGCTGGAAGAATGTGCTGCACATGCGCACGACTGCCCAGCTGCCTTGACAAACACAGATCTAACCCATAATAACACGAGCTAACCCAATCTACCAAGCCATTTGATTCACTAACTGTACCTGCGTTTCACACTCGCTGCGGCTGCGTTAACAATGTAACCTCAGCGGGTGCCCTATACGGCTCAAATAGAGAAAAAGCAATGGCATGGCGGGACGCATGCTGCTCGGTAACTCAGTTATCCAGCCATGTCGCACACCAACAAAACAACAGCTGAGTCAATATTGACTGCTTGACAGGCTGCCTGTGATCTGTTTGAGTAGCCATCACCCCCCCTCGCCAGTCCACAGCAGGACAATGTCATCCAACACTAACATTTTTTAAAAAGAGAATGCAGGTCATTTTCAGTTCCAGCCCATTTATTACTGTCCACCGTTTATATTTCCCTCCGGTCATTTTGCAAAGCATGCCGTGTGGAGTCATTTTTTTCAAATGTCACCAATATTTCATTGTTTGTTTCCAAGTCAAACTTCAGTGACAAACCTACAGGAGGTAGCCGTGATAAAGTACACACCGCATGATGAAGGATTTCAACTCTTTGACAGGCAAAGAAAGAACTTTGAGATACAAAGCCGGCATTGCAAACACTGTTCGTGCTGCATATTTTTTTGACTAATGTATGTCTACTTTAGGGACAGATGATTCAGCCTCTTTTGAGTTCTCTTAAGGCTCATTTATGCTAAACATTAAATGCGATACATAGACTGATGGAGCCTTCTGTCAGTACTCTGCGGTCATTTTGCCCGTATTTGTCATTTTCTGACACGACCGCAGGACATGACGAAGATCTATTGTAAAATGACAGTCATTGTCAACTTTGTAGCAAAAAAAAAATCTCTGCACAGTTGTCGCAGTGTATCTAATGGCTGCACAGATCACCACGTCCTCTTTGGGATATCTTATGACCCTCTTCTGGTTGGCGGTTACATCTTCTGAAATGGGCGTATTCATTTCTGTATGTAAAGGCGGCACAAATGAGCCTTCTCTCATTTTGTGCACATGACTTATTTTCAGACCAGCTAGTAATTGCTGCTAATTGGTATTTGACCACCAGATGACCCATCTTTGTGTCACTATTTGTAACAGTGATTAACTGTAGTGACATCTATTTGCCTACCTCCTGTAGCTCAACATTAATCTTCGTAATGGTTAACAAAGGCGTCCTCGATAAGGCGCCTCAGGTGACATGATTTTGAGGGGAGGCCTCTATTTCCTCCCGTGGATGAAAGGTGATAGGCAGTGAAAGTGTAGTGTTATGAAGAATGTCAGAAATTGGGAGAAAATTGTGTCTGCTTCCTATATGACATATTCATCCAATCATATAGTCTGAAATATTTTCTGATCCACTCAGGAGTCTGTGAGTGTGACCAGTCATATGAAAACAGCCGGCTCAGGAACAGCACCACATATACTTTGAGAAAAGATAAATGATGGCTTCAAGTGTTTTGTGCTGAATTATTCAAAGGGAAGATAGTGTCAATTGAAGGGAAATTTATTTCTAAGTATAAGCAGAAGAATGTAAAGAAGAGGAACCACTTGGCCACTGGCAAAAAAAAAAAAGTAATATTTTTTCAGACCATTGATTTAAACCTCCAACGGTTTGGAAAAAGGAAGAGCTACTATAATTTAAGCTAAAGATTTTTCTATGTTAAAATCGAACAGAAGTGGAATAAATTAGGCAGCTATTTGTGAAATTGATCGAATCCTGGAGCCAGTTCTGTTTTGAAAACTGGACAAACAGGCAATATCCACCTTTATACAGACTGTTATGAAAATAAATCAACCATGAAAGAGTGGGAAGCCTCTTGAATATAAGTGAATATGTTCAATTGTTCAGATATTACATGATTATACACAGGCTTTACAGACATTTCAAACTTTAATGTCAATACCACAATATATATATAAACAATATATAATCAATATAATATTGAACGATAGTTGATCTATGGATCTAAATTGGTGGGTGAGAGGTTGTGATGTCAGTAACAGAGCACAGATGTTTTTACAGGAGCTGCCATTTTCCATTAATGTTGAACAGTACAAGGAGAAATCCATCATCAAAGAGACAAAGAGACCAAAGTGTTCTGCTCTGACAGCAGCAGCTACAGTAGACCACAATGCACTGCAGCCACACAACTTGCTCTGATTCGTCTGCAGGGCTGTTGTACAAGTAGACAAAGGATGTTCAAGAGAAAAGGGCTTCATCAAATGAAAACAATTTGCAATGAACATCTAGAATGTGACTTGATGCAATATAACATCATCAACCGCAATTTACCCTTCCTAAGTCCCGCCCATTTTTGCTCTATACTCTAATAACAGCTGAGCAAGTTTTTTCTTTCTGTAAAAGTGACATATTGTCACATCTTAAGTTAGCTAATACTAGCAAAATGCTAGATAGCTAATGTTGCCAAAAGCCAGCTAGCAAGCTAGTGATTGATGACGAGCAACCTAATTAGGCAGCGTTTTGCTAACATTAGACAATTTAAGATGTGTTGATATGTTTCTTTTACAGGTCCCGTAGCAATGTCTTTCAGCCCTCTTCAAAATTTCGATGTCTTTTCAATATAAAGGAGCCTAGCTCGTAGCATAGCATTGTACAAGAAACCTGAAAGGAGAAAGTTGACTTGAGGTGTCCAGCTTGCTCAACTGTCATTGGAGCAGAAAGTAAAAATGGGCGGGACATAGGAAGGGTCAGTTATGAATTTTCTTTCAAAATCAAATTTCACAGATTTGTTTACTCCAGCATCTGAAAACGGCTCTGCATTATCCTGAAATATTTGATGTAGTTTATGCAGTCTGACACTAACATACAGGAAATAACCAACATGTAAATGAACGTTCTTTAAAGTCAGGTGCATTATGATTTAATTCAGTGTAAACAAAAAAAGGAATAATCTGTTAATTTTTGCATTTATTTTCGTCATTCCTGACACAGATGGAAGTTAATTAAAATGCACTGTTATTGACTCATATATGCAGCATGCATAGTGTGAATGCACACTGTCAGCATGCTCATCTGCTTCTGCAAAACAGGTACAGGTGAAGGCATGGGTTGGTATGGCTCACATCCTGTGTCATCCAATAATGAATGCATGCACAGACTCTGAGACATTTACTCGCCAAAACAGTGAGAATGCTGAGCTGTACAACAGCAGTAATTAAATGTTAACAAGTACAAAAGGAAAGTAAAAAAGAAAAGGAAAAAAAAGTCAAACAGATGGGAAGTTATACAGAGCACAGAATGGATCAGAAGTTTTATTTGTCAGATTAGCTATGAAGTGGTGATTAGAAAGCCAAACAAACGTGCGAGAATACGAGAAAGATTGTGACCAGCCAAGCCAGCATCATTTGCTGCTGAACGGATGAGCCAATCCAAGCACCCCACAAGTTGCAGTACATCACCCACCAGCTACACACTCTTGTCGGTGCCGCACATGCTCTGGTTGCAAAAAAAAACCCAATATGGCAACCCCCACAATACCAAACTCGAGACTTTAAAATGGAAATCCAGAAAACATCTGATGACATCACGGGTCAAACACACCCAGACTTTCACCTTGGAGACTCTTGTTCTTGTCCCATGTGTAATGAAATTCACATACTTATTTTAACCCAGACCCTGATCTTTTCCTAATCTAACCAAGTAGTTTTGGCAACTAAGCCTAAGCAAACTGTGACAGAACGTTATGTGATGACAGAGGTCCGGCATGTCGCTGGGACTCCCCAGCAGTCACAGGAAACAGTGACATATATCATCTAGGAGTCACTGGCAAACAACCTATTCCGACATTCAGGTATAAGGATGTGTTGCTGTGCTGTACATTTGTAGAAAGCGTGATAGTAATAACAATGTCAGAGAGAGAAAAAGGGAGAAGGATGGTGTGGTGTTATATTTAGTCCTGGTGAAGAGTTCACTAGGTTTTACACTCTACTACACCGACAACCTGCAAAGATGAAAGCCCTGACTGCATTGCATTCTGGTGTGCTGAGGCCACAGCGGAGCTGCCTCTACTATGGATTTCTCCTTGTCGATGTTTTAGGAGCTGAAAGCAGAAAGCCCTTGCAATAACTTAAAAAGACACTTTTCCACGGGAATTAGAAAACTCTAACTCTTAACAACAAATGGGTCCAAGCTGTATTAAGGTGAAATTGTTCTCACATTGGCTCCACGAAATGAGTTTAAACCGGGAAACACCTGAAAATAATGCCTGCTGAGTAATGCAGAGTTATTCCACCGCTGAACTAGTTTGAAAACTTTTCATTCTTGACCTTCCCTTGCCTCTCTCCGCCGCTGCAGTATTTATGTGCATGGACAAGACTCTATCTGCATGCAGACTGAAGAATGCAATTAAAAACTCAAATCTCTCGTCAAACACATCACAGTCCCAGACAGGCACACCTAGTTCATCGGTCCCCTCTCTAAATATTATCACTCATATCAAAAGCAAACGCTACAAATCTTGTCATTTACTGCCTGTGCTGGCTCTGTTTACATGGCGGAGAAACGGTTAATGTGAGAGATTGAAGAGAGATAAGGGTGCTGAGCTTTCAGAATAATTCATACGACCCCCGATTGAGTTTTCAGGATTTCAGCACAACTCATCTTTAGAACACTCATCTGTAGAGCACTGGCCACAAAGTAGCACTATACTGTAGCACTTGTTTTTCAGTTACAACCCTACCCCTGGACCAAGGACCAGACAAATGGCACACGGATCAGTTCATAACCCATAATGCCCTGTGCTTTTGCTTTATGTGCCCTCAGGTTTTGATCTCCCCTTCAGTGCTACAGCTCCTTTAATCTCATTGCCTCTTCTATAAATCTTTAACAAACTTGTTATTGATGTTCCTTTTCAAAATCAATATCTGTTTCATTTTGGCCATTAGCTTTGCGTAATCTGCAGCCAATTAAGCTTTTTGCCTACAGGGGTCGGCCATTATACCTGAACGTTCTTTGAAGTCAGCCGAACTTGCTATGCAGTGTTGAGCATCATGCAGGATTAAATTTTTTTTTTTTAAAGTAGTGGTTCACCTATATAATATAATATATAAACGTTATATACAACAAGCTAACGAGGCCTGCTTTCTCTCATTGGAAACTCATGAATGACCCTTTAAAAGTATCTCTTCCAGTTCTAAAAGAAAAAAGCCATTTCAGTGCACATGTTGCTGTATTTGGGCTTAGCCTACTTTCTGGAAGACCGTGAACCAGTTAAATTGAGGCTAAATGCAACCAGAGAAGAATATCCGTGTCGCTGAAGATAGCTATCAGGACCCACACAGCTATTGTTTGCCATAATTTATTTCTAAACTTACTCAACTGAATTAATCTTCACTGACATTATGCAGTTGTTTGACACTGGTCTGATACCTGCTGTTTGTTGGCTACCAGCTCAAGCTAGCCATAGATGAGCGTAGCTAGCTGCTGCTAAAAGTAGTTTGACACTGACACTGATGTAATAATGCTTGTTGGCTACCAACTTAAGTTAGCAATAGCTGAATTTAGCTAGTTGAGAATACTGATAAAAGTAGTTAAAGTGTATTTGACACAGATCATACTGTTTGTTGACTGCATCACCTGTTCAAACTAGCAATAGGCTACTGTATGTGAATTTAGCAAATTAAGACTACCTATAAAAGTAGTTAAAGGTAGAATCATTAGGATTTGTTGGAGCTGTTTGATACCAGGACATCAAATACTGAAGTTTTGGGCTGGTAAAGCGTCCCGAGCAAAATAATGAGAAACACTGCACACAGGAAATTTCCTTCTTGTTGGACTAATGAAGGATTATCTTCTCGTATCCTCTCTTATCTTAGAAAATAAGAAATACAGGCAGAGGGCAAATCTTATTTGACACTTGAGTCATATTGTTTGTTGGCTACCAGCTCAAGCTAACGATGAATGTAGCTAGTTAAGGCTGATGCTAAAAGTAGTTTTCAGCCACGGTAAAACTTACCCAATTCAACAAACTTTATTTGGAGAAAACTGCAACATATTCACCATTAAGTTACTTATTCTTGTTATAGAGAGGGAAGTCCCTCCTGTTCCGCTGTGCCTCATGGGACCTTATTTTGTAAAAAAAAAAAAAATATGAATGATTGTCAATTGTGAGAGACAAATACTTTTTGTTCCTGTTTGAACTGTGTCATGAATTACACATATAATATTTGTTAATTTAAAATATAATTTTAAAAGACAAGACTGTAGACATTTGTTTGTTCTAGTTTAGTTTTGTGTGGAACCGCTCAGTGAGCTACATCTTTTGTCTCGCACAGTATATGTTATCAACACCACTGTCACTGTGCCTTGTCTTACCTGATGTGTTTTATCCAGCAACTCCTGGTGTGTGTTTGTGTGACTACATCCCAATATGAAAACACACAGACATCGTAGCTTCAGCAGCTAACGTTAGCTTATGTGTCTTTACAGTCTGATACTTCAACACTTCAACTGTGACTTGACTTGTAAAATTATTTTTTAAATTGACAAACATCGTATGTGTAATTCAGTTTAAACAGGATTGGAAAATTCATATTTCTTTCAGAAGTAAGGTCCTATGGTGGTCCACCAGAAGGGGAGGGACTTTGTCTCTCCATTACTCAACAATATGGACGAGTGTCACTGCTGAAGGCTACTCTAACTGTTGGAGACTTTAATAAAACAAGTTAGGGTTGTTTTGTCTCCCAAGTAGGAAAATGTCAGGTGGAAATGAATTACAGTGCAAATCAAATAACATGCTATTTTTTTCCTGTCACATCCTCTTTGTCTTTAGGTGAAGTCGAAGCCTGCACATTTTAAAGCTGCCATCATTTTGCATCTCTTGCATAGCTTAAGCACAGCTTTCAGGTCCCTCATGCTGTAGCCTGTTGCACATGGTTGATCTTGAGCTGCTTTTACTTTGAAAAGAAATGTACACACAATGATGCCTTACACATCGTTCAGGTTTTTTTTTAATGATACATTTACAGCACAGAGGGATTGCAGACCAGTTTGATTAATTAAATCTAAGTCTAATTAAATGAGTCTCTCCCGTGCACTGATCGCATCAAGGCCTCTTGGTGAACAACAGGATTCTTTCAATAATACACTTGGTGGCTCTTCCTTGTCATTTGGTTGGAGACATTTTTGTGACCAAGTTCAGCTGCTTCGTCATGACGAGAAAGTAACCAAAGACTTTCCAAAGAAAGAGACAGTTTTTTATAGCAGTGCCTGTAGTTTTATGTATTGACTCATTACTTTAGTTTCTGCTGAGTGGTTGAATTGGTCATGAAATTGATATGGAGAATTTTTTAAAAAAAGGCAAAGAATAGAGTTCAGATGTCTTATTTGGATCTAGTTGCGCATAGTAATTGGTGAGCTGTGGCCTGAAGCAAAACTTACTGAGCCAAACAGCAGCTCCCTTTTCTCCAACAAAACAGACGTGGCACAAATAGGATTCGCAGAGTCAATGTTTCTTAACAAGCCTCCCATCAAAGCCCTATTTGGCTATTCCTGGGAGACAGCATGCATCCAATCCTGAGTATTAGGAGAGAGGCCTGATATTTGTTATTGTGATATTTATGTCCCATAGAGTTCATAGATTGCTCACCACATTGTTTTCCACTCCCATAAAGGACTGAAATGGGCAGAAGTGGCCCCTGTGTTTATCACTGTTTATTTGTCTCTGTTGGTTTATTAGTTTGTGCGGCGCTGCTTTGTTTGCCTCCAGCTTGCTTGACAGCTTGCCTCCACTGGGAATAGAGTGGCCTCGGTGTCCCAGCTCTAAATATACACCAATTTTCACCTGACGTTCAGTTTGTCTAAAGTCACTGTTGTTTGGGGGAAAGCCTTTCAGGCTTTGAGGAAACTGTGGATTTCTGTGCAGTAACTGATGACATGGAGCTTAAATTAACTTTGCTGGAAATGATTAAAAGGGAATTTGCTCACAGTACAAACAGAATTATTATATTTGCATACAAAACATGAGTTTAAACTGGTTAGGAGGTATCTATAAAGGGCTTTTTGTCTTGTTAGATACAGATAAACACTCTTTTTCCCCCAACAGCATGCTATATTATTACAGGAGGCTTTAGAATTTTATAGAGGTTATATTTTTTTTAAATTAGGAAAAATCTGCACAGTATAAATATGTAAATATACTGTATATTAGGTGTTATTAAATTCTTGAATGTAAGTTTAAACCTTAAACTAGGGTCACTGGTATGATAAAAGGCCCTTTAAACCCATGATCTGTATTTTAATACAATTATGCCATCTAAAATTATTGTGATGTAAGTTTTTGTATGTAGAACAATTAGTCAGTCCCTGTGAAAATAAATGTCTTTTTTGATACTATCTCTGGTAGAAAGCCAAAGGTAGAAATTATCTACAAATTGTGCGCTTTCATGTGTACATTTATACTAAAGTTAAGTAATGTGACATATTCAGATTTTACCTGATGTAATATGAAAGTCCTGCCACCTTTTTACTCTGTGCCCCACTAAGCTAAGCAAGCTCCCTCAGTCAACTTTCTACTTTTCTGTTTCCTGTAGATCTCTTAAGAAAAAAATAAATAAAAATTTGAGGATTGCTTAAAGATGTTGCCGGGGGATTTACATTAAAAAAAAACAAAAAAACATTAGCTAATGTTAGCAAAATACTAGCTAACTAGCTTGCCAATGATTGATGCAGAGCTAGCTTATTAGTGAGCATTTTGCTAACATTAGCTATCAAGTGTAACCAACTAGCTCGATGAACCTTATTTTTTTTCCCCCCAAGACAATGACCCCGCTGATCCCGCTCTTCTGTGCTCCGATTGACTGCAGCTACTGTGTTCTGATTGGCTGCGAGCATGTTTGTAGCCTGGCAGGTGTAGCAAGGAGGATGTAACAGATATATGGATCAAACACAGGACATCTCTCCCAGAAGACTAGGCTTTGTGTCCCGTGTGAAGCTAAATGTTGCTGTTAAGTTATTTTTAGAAGTTCACTTATTATTTTCAGGGTTTTTTAAAAATTATTTTCCGTTTCCAGTCGTAGTTTTGTTAGGTTTAGGCACAGAAACTACTTGGGCAGGTTTAGGCAGGACACCTATGTGGTTCAGTTTAGGCAAGAAAATGCTGTGGTTGGAAAACTATGCAGTTAGGTTTGGACAGGAAAACTACTTGCATAGGTTTTTGAAAAGATCACGGTTTATGGTTAATAAAGAAAATAAATAATTTTCTTGGGGAAAAAATTAACACCGACTTTATGTAGCCTTTATACCCCAGCACGATCTTTTAACCATCCTCAAAATTTGGTTTTCTTTAGTCTAGCACATACTGTAGCATAACTAAGTACAGGAAACAAAAAAGGTGAAAGTGGGCAGGGGCGGGACTTAGAAAGGGTACAAGCAGCGCAGAGTTTGTCTTAAAAATGTGTATACTGTATATATATATGAAATACATAAAACTTAATACTCACTGAGGGTGTTTTTTAAAAATCTAGTATATTGCATAATGAAATATTGAAGCAATAGTTCTACATTTGGGAAAATATATTTATTTGCTTTATTGCAGAAATGACCATATTGATACCACTCTTATATCTGTACAGTAGTCTAAATATGAAGGTGGAGGCAGCAGCAGATTAGTGTATAAGATAACAATTTGCCTTTTTACAGTGGTTTATGTGCCTATTTGGTGCTGTTTCTTGTGCTGTGAGAAGTTATCAGGCAGAGGATATCCCAAAAAACAACAAAACACCATTTCTACACAGGATTTTGTACAAATTAATCAAAAGAATTATAGAGTGGTATTGATCTTCTCTTCTAACAAGCTGGATGAAAGCAAATAAGTGAATTTCCCAAAATGTCACACTACTCTTAGAAGAGTTCAAAATTCATTGAAAAAAATGTGGTAACACTTTACTTGAAGAAACAATTTTGTGAGTTTTTAAATTTGTTAGTGTGAGAAAATCTCCCTTTATTCAGTCTTCAGGGACAACCGAGTAGCTAATTAAATATGAAATTGTTTCTTCTGGCATTTGATAATAAGCACTGTTATAATATGCTTTTGATGCATCACAGTAGACTTCAAGTAAAGTGTCACCTAAAACTCTTGCATTTTTGATTCTCACTCCTCTCTCCTGTCTCCACATTGCTCCCACCGCAGCCCGGGTGTGCGACAACGAGCTCCAGCGCTGCCAAAACGGCGGGGTGTGCATCAACAACGTCCGCTGCAACTGTCCCGCAGCCTACACGGGCCTGCAGTGCGAGAAGCGCCGCTGCGAGTCGGAGCTGGGGGGCTGCGGGGGCCCCGATTCAGGCACGGCCCCGCTGACGCCCCCGTCCTCCTCCGGGCTGCTGCTGCTGCTGCTGCTGGGCTCGGCGCTGCTGAGAGAGGCCTCCTGCTGGCCCGCCGAGCTCTAAAGAGACCCGTGACCTGGTGGGAGCGATAAACTCCCCACCGCCTCCGCCTCAACCTTCCCATCACCCCCACCCTTTCAAATAATCAAACCCATTAAACACGAACAACCATGAGCTTTCTGGACTGTACTGTACTGAGCTTCTCCGCCGCCAGACTCAATGGACACTCGCGCTGACGATAAAGGGAATGTGCCAGGAAAATGAGTGCAAAAACTTTTCATTTAATTTCAAAGAATATATAGAAATGAAAAAAAACATATACTTCTAAAAAAAAATGCCAGATATTATTAAAAAAAGAGCGTTTGCCTAATAAGAGTAAAATGAGCAAAGAACAATGAGCCCCCCTCCCCGTCTAAGCCATACCAGGTACTTGAGCTCCTTCCAGTTTGAGAAGGGATAACTGAAGATGACAGACTCGTTCACTTCCTCTCTTATTGCCACGGCAACAACAGCTGCGACCAATCAGCTCTCGCACGAGCCGACAGTGGCCGCCGATCCCCCCCACCCCTGGGGACGCTTCTGCGAGTTAATGTTGGCTGGACTGATGCCGAAGAAATCTCAAAGAACGGCAAAAGACTGGCCTCTGAGACATAACGTTATACTTCACCACAGCGACAAACAAATAGAGGAGAAAACAAACACAGGAAGCATTCTTTGCTGTCAGTGCATTGTGGATAGAAGGAAATCTGTCCGGACTGCCACTTTGTGACACAGAAACCTCGCCCACGTCGACCCCCCCTCACCCCTCCCTCTCTAGCTTTCTGTCTCTCCTTCGAGCTCTATCTCATCCTCCCTCCTGTTCATCCTCCCCTCCCTCCCCCTCTCCGTCCTTCGATCCCCTCGCCATGCCGCCACAGACCTGTGCTTTCGTGAACGTTACTCTGTAAACCCTTGTTGGTTGAAAGATTCTTTTGTCCGATGTTAGTGATGCACATGTGTAAGAAGCCCGCCCCCCCCTCCTTTTCCTCTTCTCTTCCAAAAAGATACTCCAATAAAGCTGTCTGATTCTTTTTCTATCTTAGAGCCACCACTGCTGCTCCCTACGATCATGGTCAGAGGATAGTTTTCACCTGAGCAGACGAGAAGTGCATAGAAAAACCATCGGTGTATTTGCAAGTTCTTTTCTCGACAGAGCAAACAAAAAAAAGAGTCATGTAGTCCTTTTGTATCTTTGCCGAACTGTGATTGAAAAAAGGCAACCTTTAATGTATCTATTTAAGACATCCAAACGCGGAGGCAGTTGTTTTATGGTTTTTCTTTTCTTTTGATTTCCGTTTCTTTTCATTCACTTATTTTATTTGTTAATATTACTTTTAGTTGTGCAGTTGATTTTCCTTTGTATTGGCAACGTGCTGGCATCAAAGAATATCAGTTTACATATACAGTATTAATAAAGTGTAATAAAATCCCACCAAAGGACATTATAAATGTTTTGTTCTTGCTTTAACACTTGAGAATTTAAGTGAATAAAAGTTTAAAAATTAAACTGTGTGATTTGTTAATTGCAGGTACGTACATAATTTAGTTGTTTTTTCTCAAAATGTGAATTTTTTAACACTACGGTATAAAATCATAGTGGAAGTAACAGCGGTTGTGCTTTTTTGCTCCTGATCAGAGTCTTTAAATATTCAAATCCAACAGTTTCCTCAAAAGAATCATGTGATTCAGCACCATTTACTGTGAAACTAGAGACAGTGTTCATTTGGTACATTTCCAATTAATTAAATCAAATTAAGTGCCGGAGTAACCTCGAGCCATTTAGTCGGCACTGTATAAGTAAAATATATAGAAAATAAAGGTTTCAAAAGTAAATGAATAATGAATAAACTCCAGTCTGCTTGAGTTTGAATGCAGTTTTTCGATCAAGGTTATTCCTGTTTCTCCTGTTATTGGTACCAAATGACATAATTATTTCCAGGAAATTTCTTGAAAGTTATTAGAAAATTACTGACCCATAAAATATTGTATTTGTACTGCTTTATACTGTAAACAATCATACAGAAGTTTAGTGGAATTATCTCATCTTTTGCCATTAACCTAATGTAAATATATATAGATATATGTTTTGTTATTCTAAAGTAAATTCAAGTGAAAATGTCCTCAGCACTTGTACGTTTGGCCAGAACAGAGCTGAATCAATGGACTGCTGAATTCCCTAAAGCAGTGCTTATCAAACTGTGGGGCAGGTCCCACTGGTGGAGCATGGAGCCACCGCAGAGGGGGCGTGGATGAACGGGAAAAAATGTGGAGCCAAAATTGGTTTGAATAAATATGATTTAAATAAAGAGAAAAGAGTTTGCTGATGCTATTATGGTGAAGCTATATTTCACTAAAATTCAACCTGGATCCTCTTTTTATTTGTTGCCTCCATTATCATACCAGAAAATGTTTGGCCGTAAGAAACATGCCCAGCATATTAGGAGAGTTCCCAGCATGCAATGTTTGAGAGTTAAAACTCTTCAGAGACGCTTCTCTTTTTTTGCAGTCAGAAGAAAACAGGCACACTGGAAAATCTGCTGTGTCATTAATACTTGTTACAAAAAATAATGGTTGTTTCTTTGCACAATAATGAAAACAATGTTGATGATGAAGGTTAGATGAAAAAGTGGCTCCCACATAAGAAGTCATGAGTTCTTTGTGATAAATAAATAACTGAAATATCAAATCAAATGAAAAACAGCCTGACTGTGTCGTCAATGTGACTTAAGAGTTGTTGCTTCAACTTGATATCTTAAGTTTAGTAAACTTGAACTTTAACTCAAGTTCAGTTAACTTGATAGTTTAACATTTTCAGAACTAATGAGAGGACTATGAACTAATTATTCAAATTTAATCCAGTCAACTCACATGCGTAAGGCTGCTGAGAAACGTACGTATTTTAAGTTGAAACATCTTAAAATGTTTTACAGTGTATGTGTTTAATGTATTACAACTGCACAGCATATTGAGGCTACACTGATACTTCATTAAAACACAGAAAATGTTGGTTTGCTCCTCATATTAACACAACGCACAAAGCTCTTAGTTAATCACTTATAAAAACTATAAAAACTCTCCAGGTCTTTGAAGTGTTGTTGCATACTGTTTTGTTATCTTATTTTATATCTGCACATACAGTATAATATGCTACAAACACTTCAGGTGCTGCTTAAGAAGTGCTGACAAGCTGCATAAACGAACATGCGATCTGTGGAACAGACACCCCCCCCCAACAAGACCGACCTGACAAAACGACGGCATAAAAATCTGTGTATCAGCTTTGGTGATATTTCCGTGCTATTTATCTTGAATTCAATCTGCTAAAGATTTGTTTCAGTGGCATGCATTGTCGGAGGCACTGAATTAAATATTTACAACTATCGATGTCTCCCAGAGAGCCTGTGTTCAAAGTTTATATAGTGGGTCTTGTCAGATACTCGACAGTTCATCCATAACCTGAAATATTCAAACCGCAGCCCCGGCTAAACAGACTCGTTGTTTTAAAAGTTTGACTCAGAGGAAGTAAAGGAACTTAGGACCATTGATTGTTATGCTAAAAGCCAATATGTTCTTCTTTTAGGTATTTAGCAACTGAGATAACAAGTAGACTTTTTACCATATGTAGGGGAGCCCGGGGTGGTAGTAACACTTTGAGCATGAGTAACTCAGCGGTTGTTCATGCTAGATCTCTCAAACTTTGATACATGTGCCAATATTTTTCTACTGCAAACAAAGCTTAATTGGATGTCTGCTACACAGATTATGTGAGTTACTGTCCAAAAACAAAGAGTTCAGTTCTTACAAGCTATCCCACTGCAGGGGTGTGTTGTAACATTAGCTGGGGATAGATGTAACAACAAGGTCATTTTCTGATCCACAATATCCAATTTATGATTTTTATTTTTAAGAATAGAAAATGAAACAATGTAAAGTGACTATGTGTTTGTGTACTGTATTTCTGAATGTCCACATGTCACATTAGGGTTCAGTTACTATCACAGCTGTGGCAAATGTGGATTTGTGGGCCCAGAACTGACACCATACACACTTGACCCACACTTCTTTTGGCCTTGAGATTGCAAAGTGTTTCATGCGCACAATGCAGACATTCTCTATACAATCAACACTGGTAAAAAAAATAATCTTGCAAAAAAGAGACACACAGAGACAGGCCACCTCTCCTGTGAGCTTGAAAAGAAAAGAAGCGTACCATACTGATGACATCATTACAGCATCTAATGTAATTGCTCAAACTGACAGTGTTACAACCAGCCCGGTGTTACTCTCCAGTCTCCTTCATGCTGTAAGTTCTTCTGGCCTTTTCATGGTGAGGTGACCAGTCTAACAGGACAGCAACACTAAATAACATATTTCCATTTCCTGGCTTGTATTTTCTTTTATGCCAAAATAATTGATTTGGATATTTCATATTCTTGAGTGTGTCTGATCCAGGACCGCCAAATCCAAATCCCCAAAATAAATTAAAATTCAAAACTTCACATTTTGAAAAACCTTCATGTACTGTAGCACTTTTTACTGAAATGAAAATAAAAGACCATTTTTATTATACTGGCTTTAGATTTTTTGCTCTAAGAGCTGGGGTTGTCTCTTTTCTATAAAGATTTTTTTTTAATATTGTTTTTGTTTCATATTTTATTTAATTAGATAATGTGTCTGATTTCTTCCTCTTCTTTAATGCTCAGGAGTAATCCGAATAAATAAAAGAAGAGTTAGAAATAGTAGCTGTGTTATTTCATACCTTTGTTATGGATCATAAAGACAACAATATTAGCCGATTGATAGAACAATTCTCCAGAAAAGTACAATTTCTTATATATGCAGCTGCTTATTATTTACATAACTGCATCACATTTTTAAAGGGCCAGTGTGTAGGATTTAGTGGCACCTAGCAGTGAGCTTGCAGATTGCAAATACCTCATGTCACCCTCCCCTTCCCAGCGTGACTGGCTGTGAAACTAGAGCCGGTGTTTAGTTTGTCTACTCTGAGCTACTGTAGAAACATGGCAGTGCAACATGGTGGCCTACAGGGAAGAGGACCTACACCCTCTTGGGATATAAAAGGCTATGGTAATGATTATTTTCAGTTGATTATTATTTTATTCTGATAAACACATACATATGAATATTATATTCCATTTCTGCCGCATTTTATCAATAAATTCCCCTAAAAACCGTACACACTGAACACTGAAAAGGGGAAATGTTTGCTTACAGACAACACAAACTAAAACAAAACCCTGTTTCCTCGACCACTGCCGTGTGTGAAAGAGCCATCTGACTCCGGGGACGCCCTGATAAATTCAGTCAAAGTCACTTGTTTGTCAAGGTCCCCTACAGTGGCCCTAATTTTAACCATGTGTTCAGCCCAGGTGTCAATGCACCATGCTGCGTGGAGAATTAAAATAGAGTTGACGGCGTTTGGGGAGAGGACTTCATCCTAGATATCTCACCTCCAGCAGCTGTTGGCTGACCCAACCATGAAGCATCACCGAAATACCTCGGAGCAAACCATCCACTGCCACTGGATTATCTCCACCCTGTAATGTGCTTTGTGGAAATGACTGGTGAAGAGTGTTTAAAGGGGCAATGAGTGTGTTATTTTTTATTCCTGCCCTGTAGCAAAAACTGTGTGCAGTTTATCTGTGGGGAATCAAAGACTCAACAAAGGCATTTCAGCTACCAAGGCAATGACTGGTTCCTTGGATCTGTGCTGTAATTAGCTAGAATTGTAAAACTTTATGTCACTCACAGGCCACCGTAGCTGAAGGGGACAAGTGTCTTTGTCAGCTTCGTGCAGATAAAAGAGAGTCAAATCCAGTAACACAACTCAAAGCTTGTGGAGGACTTCTCGTAGTTGTCTTAAAGAGAACACACTTTGAAGAAATCAATAACTTCTCACTTTGAGGTAGACCGCATGTTTGCGGTTGCCATTTACAATCAATGAAGAGGCAAAGCTGTCCATTTTCTCATCTATTTCTGTGTAGTAAAGCTAATGCTCCACTCTTGCAAAGAATCTTGAGGCTTTTTCCATTTGCTAGTGAGCCAAATTGCCAGCTGAAGAATCCTTATTGGTTTTCAAGCAAACTTTGGAGATTTTTATCCATCCAATATCCTTGCAGTCTTTTTTTGTTTTTTTTTGTTTTGTAGTTGCAGTTTCACTGAAAAGCACATTTTGAGATGCTTAAATTGATTAGCTGGAATAAAAAAAAAACAGTCAATAGTTAATGTGTTTCCTAATAACAAGAGACTAGACCAGGAAAACATTTCTTGTGTTAATTAGCATTGATGTATTTGAGATGGACTGTGGAGCAAAAAACATTTTGGAGTTAGAGAGGGGATGTGTGCTTGAATTTGCACCATCAATAAAATTACTCTGCATTGATTTTTGCTAAAAGTTAAAGCTACTACAAGGAGTTTTTAACTGCTTATGAAATAGTCTCATTTTATTTCTGATGCCTCAAATGACCTACATAAGCAAATGAGACCATCTGCGAGAAGACTGGCTATTTCTATATAGTTATTCTTAATGGATGCCACCTGGTTGGCATCTCCTTGAAATCCGATTGAACAAGCTTGTGTTTACGTTTCCACAGGTAAAGTTACAGTGAGTAATAGAGTAGCCACTTAAAAAGAAGCAGAAGGGGATTTTTATTTAGATAAATTTATTTTTGATGTTATATTTTTTGTGATTACTACAGTGAAAACAAATATCAATAAAATATTAAAGTTCCTTGTAGCTTTAAGCTGAAGCATTTTTGGGGCTAGATCTTTGAGCTTTGTCAGTAATATAATTTGTCAATTTGTAAACTTTAGAGGTGCTGCTGGGCTGAAATGTTTACCATTGGAAAGCACTATGCTAGCGGTTTCCTCTGCTCTCAGTCTTCATGCTAAGCTAAACTAACCATCTTTTAGTGTGACTCACTGGATACATTGTGGGTGCCTAACAGGCTGCCATTTACCGCCTATTTCAGACAGCATCCGTTATCTGCATGTTACCATTTTATAACGACCTCCAAGCTAGCAACCTACAAGCTGAAAATTACCACTGGAGCCACTAAGAGTATGAACGTAAACAAGCTAGTGTCTGTTACCTGATTGGATTTAGCTCATATAATGCTAGGCCTCACCTCCTCATGTGCAAATGTTCCACAGGAACAAGTAAGTAAGTAAGTCCCCGACACTAATGCAGGGGAACAGCTGCTGCTTCCTCAGCTTCCTCAGAGATTTTTCAAGATTAACCATCTCCTGGCTGTAGCATATTTAGTGTACGGACGTGAAAGTGATATCAATCTCATAGAAAGTGCAAATTTTTCTGAAAATCGGGGAGCATTAAACAGTTGATTTGGCAAACTTGCTCGCAAACAATTCACCATTTACACAGCTAGCATGTTTTGGGTCTCTACAAAGTCTTAACTGAAATAAATCTGCCAATTTAGCCACTAATTCTCCTTTATGTTCACTAGCTTGTAGCTTAAGTGTCTGTTTACCCTTTGGTGCTGGGTAGGTAGTGCACAGCTGGTTTTTAGAACTTTCTCTCCGAGAACATCTGGCAAAAAAGCAAAACTGTAGAGCAGCAGGCCGGAAAACTATGAGCTGAAAGTTACTAATGCTCTGTAGAGTTGAGGGGACCTGCAGATTTAGTAATAAGGTATGGCTGATTTGATGTACAGACTCAATCTGATTCAGCTTGACTTTACTAT
>JAJHUR010102868.1:3974-15705 GCA_027495735.1 Lutjanus campechanus
GACAGCTTTGCACATATATCTCCTAAATTCACACATTTTTCAGTGGTGTAGTTTATATTCCAGTTAAACCAGTCGCTTACCAATACACTCAAGCTTGACGACTTTGGTTGAGCAACTCTGGCTGCAAAGTAAAAGATAGCAAAGAATTATACTCAAGACAGCAAATCCAAAACAAGATAAACAGCATTTATTTAGCAGTTCTAAACTGTACAACGTGAAATAAAACTGACTGAGCTCCCAGAGGAGATTGAATCACTGCTGTACTGTGTATAAAGTTGCCATCCAGTGATACAGTAGATGAGCTGTCATACCTGTCAGCGAGCTGTGACTGTATACGTGATCCGTGGTCACTTCCAGACTTCAGCTTCATGTATCCCTTCGAGGCCAAAGATCCTGCATTGGTTTCAGCCCAGGACATATAATTCTGCCTGTGGTGATGAACAGGGAGGAAAACTTTACATGTGACTACATACTGTAAATATCACTGTTACAGGTCCCCCAGCAACAGATTATAACCAGCTTAACTTGCCTTGCCTTGCCTTAAAATGTTGCTTTTCTTTTCAACAATGATGACCCTAGAACACAACATATCTGAGGGCAGTAAACAGGGAAACAATCGATCGGTACAGAGCTTCCTATTGTTGGAACAAAGAGTGAAAAGGGGCAGGTCAATTAGTAACACTGCTAACACCTGTGTTTACCCTATTATTTCATATCAATATGGCTGCCGTGAAAAAGTCTCCCTTAAAACCTCATGTGTATTGTGGCTCTTGCTGCTTTATGTTGCATAATATTCAAATAATCTCTGGTTTTCAAGAGCATCATATGAATGTCTAAGACTGGGTTGTACCAACAAAGATTAATTTAATCCAAGATTATAATCGGAGTTTAGCAACTATTTAAACAAGAAAATCCACATTTAAAATGAATTTAAAAAACAAACAAACAAACCCTAACTCTCTCCACGTTTCAAATGGAATCAATGCTACTGCTTACTGCTTACTAAATTAAAACAAATAAACAAATAAATTTGCGTACTGAAGTTGCTGAGCTGTTAACTTTTGGTTGTATTCCTTAACAAAACATTACATTGTTTGCTAGCTATGTAAAAAGTTAACTAAGTGTTAAAAATTGGTTTGCTGGATATGTAAAAAGTTAACAAAGTGTTCAAATGTTTGCAAGCTAAAATGTTACCAAAATATTACATTGTCTGCTAGCTGGCTAACTGCAAACTATTCAACAGGAGTTGTGTTAACCTGACACGCCACATGGTTTGTTACACAGCCTGATCTTGTGATCTCGCGAATCCAGCTGCCTTACAAGTTAAGAGTTGCACAGGCCCCACAGGTCCCCATCCACCCCCTGGAAACATCTGGTGACATAAAATCTGACGGTCACCAGGACTTGAAGCATTGCTGGTACAGCTGCCATCATCGCTGAACAGGTATCTTGAGAGAAGTTCAGCAGCATCACAACAATCAGGGGTTGAGTCTGTCCCTCAACTTTCTTTGAGAAAGTTAAAAGTTAAAGTTTTGGTGCAATAGAATTAAATTTAATGTAGATTTAAAGTGAAAAAAACTAAACTGAGGTTTAAATAGAATTAATAGAATTAAATTGACTCTTTCCCAGTTTTAAGCTTATTTTTCAGTTTGGTGCAACATAATTTAAAGTTAAACTATGACTTAACCGGGCTTAAAAACTCATTCTTGTTGGTTCAGAGGCTTTTCTTGTCTGACAAGAACACATTATGGGACAAACAAAAAATATAAGCTCTGGCTTATATGAACAGTAGGGACATGAACAGTAGTGAAGAAGATGATCAGCACCTCTTGTACCCCATGTGTTCACACACAGCTCTTCCATAGTTGTTGTCCCAGTTTTCAGCACACACCGGCATCCACGTTTGGCTGTTGGACGAGTAACCCTCCAGGATGAAGTTGGTCCCGTGGAGGCGGACTGTGAAGCAGAGAGAACAAGACTATCGCACTGAATCCTACAGACACAGTATGTACGTGTGGAAGACTGAGGTGTTGATTTTAATGTCTCACAGCACTGAGATTCGTCCTCTCCGTTAGAACAGTCCCGAACGCCGTCGCACCACTGGGACGGGCTGAGACACTTCCCACCACTTCCGCACGACTTGCCCAGTAAACACTGGTAGTACACTGCAAAACACACACATATACAGTATACAACAACAGATGATCACCACACTAAACTCATGATGTGATGACAAAAGATATTTTTTTTTACAAAGCTACAGATTTCTTCAAATTCACTTACAGAAGTACCAGAGCAGGAGGGCGACCACTGCCAGGACCAGAAACACACTCAGAGACACACACAGGATGTATTTCAAGTGACATTTCTTTGCTCCTGAAAGGCAACACAAAAATACAGGCACTGATATGGCTGCATGATATCTGATATATATACACATATACATATGATTACAAAATAAAATACAAATTACATACAAATCAAGATTTGCATGGCATTACACATGCAAATGTCTTAGCAGGTACTGCAGATATGATCAGAGGTAACAAAAGCTGCTCATACATTATGGAAGTCCAATGTGCAAGTCTGATCGTGCGTAACTAACAGAGTTAATGCTTGACCGCAGTCATGAAGAACTCAAGTCTCAGTGAAAATTTTTCTCACCCCAGATTTAGATTTTATTGAAGCCTGTTACTATTCAATGTTTTACATATGTTAAAGGGCCAGTTCACCCCAAAATAAAATTTAAAAAAAATATTTTACCCCTGGTCTCTGGTGATATTTATCCATGTAGATAGTTTTGGTGTGAGTTAGCGTTTTGGAGATAGCAGCCGTAGAGATGTCTGCCTTCTCTTCAGTATTAAGGGACTAAATGGCACTCAAAATATACATCTGAAAAATTCAAAACCAGTGTCTTTTTTACAGAAATCATTACCTTACTTTATTTCTATTAGAAAGAAAGTAGTTCTGGGGCGCCCCTATAACTCAGTTGGTAGCCCTAATGTACTGTACCTATGTCCTCTGCAGGGGCTGCCCCTCTCTGTCTACTCCCTTTCCTGTCATATCTTCAGCTGTCCTATCTTTTTGGTGCTTTGAACACCCCAGCATGAGTGCCAGCTAGTTCCATTGTATTCAAGAGAAGTCAGACATCTCTACAGCTGATATCTCCAAAACTTTGCAACTCACACCAAACGTATAGATGGATATAGATGGATAAATCGAACTACAGGCCAGAGGAAAAAACACAGTTTCGATTTTGGGGTGAACTGTCCCTTTAAATTTTGTAGCTTATGATTTTTTTTTTGTTCTATTTGCAAACTAAGATAAAAAAAAAAATAAAGTACACCACTTCAAATGTTTATGTTATTTTATATTTGTTTGCTTTGTAGGATCAAACGAGTTGAACCGATTCAACACTCGAAGCACTTGACCCACAAATGTCAAAATGTGCTTGGCTTTTCAGTGCACTTTTTTCATTTGTTAACAAAGCTGAGGAGGGTTTTACTTTAAAAAAAAAAAAGTAAACCATAACCACACCCTGATCATTTTCATGCTGCCCTGTACAATGCAATACAATCGTGTGTTTGATCACCAATGTGGTCACAGTGCACTGAAAAGATGAGCATAATGGGTGATGAGATTAAAAGGCATTTTCTGGGTGTGGTTTAAAGGACCAGTGTGTAGGATTTAGTGGCATCTAGTGGTGTGCTTTTAGATTGCACACACCTTGTCTCTTCCTCCTGTTGTAAGCATGTAGGAGAATTTACGGTGGCCGTGAAACTTGCAAAAAATGCCAAAAGCCAGTGTTTGCAAATATGCCAAGTTGACTCTAAAGACATCATTTCCACCATGCTTTCAGCCTAAATCTTCACTTTAGATCCTTTTGCTTGGAGCCATGTTCACATACATACCATCTGACCAGAGTGTGTGTGGTTTCACTGTGTGCATGCACAGGTGAATGACATGTCTGGGCTTTAGATTACACCACACGAGCAGTATGGAGGCATTTTATGTTTGGTTTTCTGTTATTTTTCCCGTTTGAAAACTGGTCACCATTCACTTCTATTTGCTCTGTAACGCTGTTGTTCTGTGAAACTCCAGCAGTGTTTTGTGGACTGAAAAACTAAACCCAACCTTCGATCAGCATGATGAGGAGTAGATAATAACTGAATTTTCATTTTTGGGTGTACTTTAACTAGCTCTGACAGTCCTGATACAGGCCTGAGGCTCTGCTTTGCATTTTGCTTCACAGTAACACACTGCTGCACTTCTTTTATAATGTTCTATTTCCCTTTCCTCTATACTATTTTACTTTAAATTGTATGACTATTATCTCAGTGGGTTTTATTTTCCATCTTATATTTTTATCCTTATTTTTGTCTTACTTTTACTAATATTTTAAAGTGGGTTTTATCAATGTGAAGATGCATTCTACAGTATGTAGTATTTTTCCTCGTATTTATACTTTGAGCTTTATTTTTCATTTGATTTTTACATTAATTATGGCAGTATATGTATATATATACTTGTGTGTGTGTGTGTGTGTGTGTGTGTTTATGCTCTTGCATTTCTTGCATGAAAGGTGCTACACAGATAATGTTTATTATTATCATGTATTACTATTACCAGGCCAAGTAAGACTGCAGCAGAAAAACCTGATGAGTGTATTAAACCGAGCAAGGGTGTTTTATTGCTCATGAACTCAACTTTTCATTTGTAAGGAAGAACGTGTTATTTTGTATTTTAAAAATTACACACACTTTGTGCTTTTAAAGTGAAATAAAAATAAGTTAAAGATTCAGTGAAACTACAGCAGATGTTTTTATTAATACGACTGCATATTTGCCTTCTGACGGTGCACTTTCATTGTTTACTCACCTTTTTATTCCACTCGGTATCACTTCACAAACAGCTCGTGACAAACCATAAATCAAATATCACTGTACCTTTCTTTTCTCCTGTGTAATGCGGTGTTCCAGGTGTCACGGTGTGGTGGGTGTTGATGGTTTGGGGAGCGACGGCGACATAGCTGGGGGTCTCTTGTGGGACGTAAGGGTATGAGCCCTGCACCTGGGAGTATGGAGGGGGTCGTCCTTCGTCATGCTGGAACCCTATGTTGTCATAGGTGGGAGTGTTTGTCTGGAGGTACAGAAAGAGAGACAGGAGTGGAAACATGTTCTAGAGGTGACTCGAGGTAAATGTCATGTGCATTGAGTCAGAAAAGTCATTAATAATAATTAATTAATGTAAAAACTCATACAGGAATCCAGTGGATTCAACTAATCTTTTCTCATTAACTTAATGTTAATTATTCAATTTAAGTGAACTTAAAATTCCTAGTATTTATTTTCACAACAATAAACATGAGGCCTTCTAACTTCTTTTAACTTGACACGAAGAGTTGAATGAACGTACTCTAAGGAATTCAATCGACTCAATTAAATTAAGTTTCTAAAGAAATCTGATCAGCATATTCGCAGACCTCCCAGCATGCATTGATTGAAAGTTAAACCTCACCTGACCATGGTTGCCATGGTAGCTTTTTTATCACAGTTATGAAAACACTGTGAACCACGAATAGTTAATGAGAAGTTACTAAACTATAATAAATGTTAAAGGCTATAAAATGTTTTCCAGGGGTTGAAGAATTCTTGGTTCAACTTAATATCTTAAACTTACTGAACATGCTTTTTCCAGTACAACTGAATTAATATGTTTATTTGACTAGAAAAGCATATTTGTTTTGAGTCATCAGTGTTATACTTCAACTTCTGTGGTGAGCAGCAATATCAGATAAAGAAATATTTGTTTAAAAAGAGTAAAATACATGAGAACACTGTATATACAGACTTTTAGAAATGTTATCTCTTACTGCACTGTACAAACCAAATAAGGTAGCAGTACTCTAAAAGAAAAAATTGAGGTTACCGCAGTTTTCTTGAGTTAATTAAGTCAAAGGTCTGAAGTTATCCAAGCTTAAATATTTGGTTGTCTTACATGTACTCTTTGTTTAATTAAAATTACTGAATAAACTAACACAAATAGTTTCAGTAACTGCAACTCAGACATTTCATTCTTTCCTTTCATTGAAATAAGTTAAGAGAACCGGATCAATTTTATGTATAAAAACATTTTCAGTAAACCCAATATAAAAGACTTTTATTTTTAAATACTTGAAACTATTTGTATTTCAGGGAGCTTTTTAGGGTACACTTCTCCCTCATTCATTGAAAATTAATAATATTAATAAACACAAAAGAACTCAAGATTTTTAAGTTAGTAGAACCTCTAAACTAAAGTTTTCACTACTTACTGCTATTCAGTTTCACGGTGCTGAACTTACCTGATCATTATTCATAGTGAAACTGGTTTCACTGCCTGGGGAGGGAAATCCTCAAACCTGGAAAAGGTACAGTTTCTTTTTAAATGAAAATGAGTAATCCAGATCGTACAGGTAGGTTTGTATTTTTGGTTTTTAGCAAACTACCAGCTGATTTTAGAGCTGTACAATACCAAACATGCTCACACGTTACCCGAGTATACAAAATACTGATCCAGATTTTCCACCTACCTTGAAATTTCCACAAATTCCTTCAGCTCTCTGGCTCTGTCCGTCCCTCCACTCCCTGTTTCTCTCTCTGCCTCACGTTCACGCCATTCCTGCGTGTAATCAACAGCCGTGACCACACCTTTTCCACTGTGTGCACAAGCCCGCCCGTTGTGTGTGTGCCACCACGGCACTTGACATGGACAAACAGCAGGTATCGACAGAGGCCAACACTTGATACTCATTATCTTCTGTTCACAGCCAGGCTCTCAGATAAAGGTGAATGAAAAGAAAACAATGAGTGTGTTTATCCAGCAGTGACCTCCAACTGATTTAGGATAGAAAAACTGAATTTTGGAGTTAAATTAATTAGTGTAATATGCTGTTTATACTGCATTCATGTGCATGGTGGTCCTGTGTATCTCATTGTACAGTTGGAAATATTTGTTGACCACATGTCTGAGTAGTAAAACACCTGTACATGTGCAATGTTTTTGCATGAAACTTTACACGCTTCCCCTTCAGATTACCATCAGTCAGTAATATAACTTCCGTATACCCGGACAAAAAAAAACCACGGAATCAATGTATCAATTTCTTGAAAATTACCACCCTGCTAGGCAAAGCTTGCTGCCGTTCTAACCAGTGTGACTAAGAAAAGGAGTGAGAGTAAACAGGTGATAAGTGGTCACTGCTTGTTTGACATACCAAAAGCTGTCATTCAGGTGGGATTTATGGGATAAAAACGATTTAAGTCGAGTGAAAAAGGCATGATGCATTTAGTTCTTTCTTGACGCACGCTGGTCTTTGCTCTCATGAAGAGAAGCGCCTGCTGTGATTAATCAGTAACGTTCAAACAAATGGACAAGTGGGCTTAAAAAATACTGACTTTCAGACCCTGTTAATGTTTAACTCACTGTTTGACTGGAAACTGGCAGGAAGAGGAAAAGAATGAAAGACAAGAGTCATTCAGTGAGACATTGTGAGGACATAATGTCCCAGTGTGTAACATCAGGTTAACCTTCTAACATATTTAAAGTCACTACAAGGAGTTTTTTTTAACAGGTTATGAAACAGTCTTAGCTTATTATTGATGCCTCCCCGTATAGAAAAAAACACATGACTTTCACATGTGCAAAATCACATGTCAAAAGTGTTCTTTGCAGATGAGAAACAGCTTTTTTGGAACATTTTCATGGTGTAACATGTGAATCTCTGGTATATTCCCATGTAAAACTTTGATTTCACATGTGTGAAAACAAGTGAAATTCATGTTTGACATGTTCAACGTGTTCTTTGCACATGAAACATACCTACATCTTTTCCACATGTGGCCACATGTGGAAAAGATGGGATTTTTTTTTCTATAAGGGCCTATATGACCTACATAAGTTAATCAGACCATCCACAATCACTTTAAAAATGTATTCCAATACAGTTACTAATTACCTATTAACATAATCCAAGTATCACAATATTAAAGTAATGTAACTTCATCACTTTCTGTCATTTTTGGATGACCTCAGTATAAAATATGGTGAAAGTGTCGAGCCTCATGTAGTGTTTTTAGGGCTGCAACTAATGATTATTATCTTAGATTAATCATTTGATTATTTTCTCAATAATTTGATTAGTTGTTTGGTTCATGAAATGTCAGAAAATTGTGAAAATTATTGACCAAAGTCCAAGACAATGTCCTCAAATGTCCACAGCTCAAAAATATTCAGTTCAGCCTACAAACAAAGTTTCAAATCTAAAATGTAGACTTGCTGGAAAATGAAATGACAGCAGTTTGCTGGGTTGGTTTTATTAACTTCGCTGGCTACAACAACTTTTATGGACAGTGTACTCCCATAAAGCAGCACAGACTTGTTTTGCACAAATAAGCTGTGACACATGCGCCTTAAGGTGTCAGTTGCCCTCCTGTTGTCTGATTTTTGGACGGTTCAGTTTCACGTGCCAGAGTTTTGATTCATTAATTCATAAAACTGCATTCTTCCTGGCAAGACGTGTTGTAATAAAAAGGCGTGTTGTGGTGTCCACAAACAAAATTTCATTCAGCTCCATATGTACTGAGATAAGAGAATATATTTTTAAGACATCTCAAACCCCCAGCTATTAAATTCTAACCACCAATTAACTAATAATAAACTATAACTAATGTTAAAAAGATATGATGGCAACAAATATGCATGAAATGTATAAAACCTGCAGTGTAAAGGCAATGTGAGCACAGGGAAATTGTTTCCTGACATATTACCTACAGTGACATCAGTGGTTGTCAAACCTGTTTCTTTCATTCCCCACTTCAAAAAAAAGTCCACACCCCACACTTCACAATTTTTAAACAATCATTAACATTAGCTGCAGAAGCAACTATTAAAAAGGATCCAAGTTGAATTTTAGTGAAATAAGATCAGCATAATAACATCAGCAAACTGCTGCTTATTTTCCCTACACCAATCATGTTCATCAGAGTTAGTTTGACTTTGCAGATCAGAGGAAACCATGCGCCCGCTTTGCTCCTGCACCATGATTCCGCCCCTTTTTTTAAGAGTGAAAACAAGCACTCTGATTTGACTGGCAGTCAACACAAATTCTCAGGTCTTTGCCAGTTTTAACACATAAAATAGGGAAAAAAACGCATTACTTTTGAGCTATTAGGAGCACAAGTCCTCTGACCGGTCAGGCGAACAATCATGTTATGTCATAATAACAGAAATAACAGATGAGTGTCTGCCTCCATCAAAGTGGAAGAATGACTCCACCAAGTGGTCAAAGGTGGTACGGCATGACATAACAGAACCGTAGTGAATCTCCAGGTGGTGTTTTTCTGACATCTGTTACGATTTAAGACACTATTTTGCTGTTTTAGTTCACTGTGGTATTATGATAAACTCACAGACTTGGGGAGTAATAGATTACCTAATCTGGATACAGAAAAAAGCTAGCTGTATTCCATTACAGTTATAGATAAGGCATAATCAGATTACAGTTACAATGAGTAAAAATGATATCCTACCATGCACAGTTAACACACAGTTACCAATTCATTATCATGACCTCTAGTGGAAAAAATGCTTCACTCTATGTTCCTTTAAATCAATCAATCAATCAACTGTGCACAACAAAGGAAGGAACAGCTGGACAAACTAATGATTAATCTATTATTAACAAACAATTAAATTAATCTGCATCCATTCTGATAATTGCTTAATCATTTTGAGTCTTTTTTTTTTTATTTACAAAAAGTCAAAATTCTCTGATTTCAGCCTCTTAAACGTGAATGTTCTCTGGTTTCTTTACTCCTCTCTGATGGTGAATATTTTTGAGTTGTGGACAGAACAAGACACAAGAGGACGTCATCTTGGACGTCAACATTTTATAGACCAATTAAGTAATTGATTAATTACTGTATTTCCCCTGGTGAGAAACCACTGGGCTAAATGGTCGAGGGCACTTTACATTACAAGGAAAATTGCAGCATCTAGTGGCCAACTTGAAAATAACAGTGCCAACACTATCACTTAAATATACAGTAATATGTACCAGTTGTGAAAGTGTTGTAGGTCAAACCTTCAGTGAGCATTAACCCCAGAGTAAAGAACCAATCAATAACACTACAGTGCTTTCATAAAAACTATTTATTTAACCAATTCACTTCAGAGTTAAATATTGATCTTTTTTTTTTTTGCACACTGCGTTTCATCAAACAAAGGAGTGTTATTAACACTGGAGTAAAGACGTCATGTGAGTCGAGTCCTACTTTGCTGTTCGAGTAAGGCCACTGACATTAAAGTAGTAACGTGCGGATTCATCACAGTAACTTTGATTCTGGGGGGGGGGGGGGGGGGTAATAAAACATTTGGATCCAACAGAGAGTCAACACACAGATCAGCTGAAGAGTGAATCAGGGAGAGATATGCTTTCTCATCAAGTTTCCTACAATTTCTGGATCAGGATGGATGAAGCGCCGCCGCCTCCATTGCAGATGCCTGCCAGCCCGTACTGGCCTGACTTCAGGTTGTGAACCATGTGACCCACAATTCTCGCCCCAGACATCCTGACAGGAGAGGAGAACCAGTAAAAATTAGAATCTGATACTTTGTGTACACAAATTAATATTTCACCATATCCAGTTCTTTAAGTCTGTTCTATTTTTACTTATTTATTTAATGTCCCTAGAGGCAATTAACATTGTTTCCATATAATAATAAAATTAATGTGTATATATGAAGTAGATTCAGTCATTTCCTTTTATTTTTCTCCTTTATGGGTGGTGGTAGTGGTTGGGTGCTGGTTGGGGTTATAGGATGAAAAATTGATTTCAGTTTCCTACTAGTCTTGAATAACTAGGAAGGTCGTAGTATGATGACAGTTTGTGTGTTGGACTCGTAGGACCATTGTAGTGTCATTGTAGGTCCAAAAAAAGTCTTCTTCATGACTCGGTACCACCCATATCTTTTTAAAGGAAGGCCATGGTGACTCAGGACAAATACCAGCGTGTTCAGCGTCCCTGCAAACCTTTGGATAAATCTGGGTTGTTGTTTTTTTTCAAATCTTTGATGTTTTGTTACTTTTTTAGTTTGTTGCTCACAATATATTTTGTGCGTTTGTGTTTATCAGGATGGATCAGTTTGATTTTGTATTTTGGTTTGTTCTAGGCGTCTCTGCTGTTGTGTTAGTTTTGAGTTGATAATGATAAACTGTCCTTATGAAAACATACAGCACATTGAATTTATTCACAATCTGTTTAAAGTACAAAAGATTATTTTAACTTGACTGTCAAGAATCACAAACAAAAACACCAATTTAATAATGTTTTGCAAAACCAAGAGACTGTTTGGTCGAAGGGTTAAAAACAGGTGGTACAGCAGTTAAATATCTGCTGACCTTTCTTGTGAAACTGACAATTTTAGTTTGAATATGGGCCTGAAATTAGACTTGCACCGATTTATCGGCAGTGCTCGGAATCGGGCCGGTTTTCACGTGACCGGCCATGACCGGCGACCGGCCGGTCAGTCTAAAATTTGCCGGTCTAAAGCGCCGGTCAAATTCCTACCGCGCTGCCGCAGCAAAAAGAAAAAAAACAAAACAAAACACTAAGCAAACGCATAGCCTCCTCTAATGCGTTGCAAAGCATGAGCAGCCCTTGAACCCTCACAATGCCTCGCAGGATACGTC
>JAJHUR010102869.1:0-40637 GCA_027495735.1 Lutjanus campechanus
TCGCACCTCTGGGATCTATGAGAGGAAACAGGCAAAGGGAAAAGAGTCGGCCACAAATCCCATGGGAATCCATCTCTGTGGAAGAGTCTTCTCCTGAATCACCTGTTGGCCTCACTTGCTGTTGTTACCCCAACCTCAACTTGTTGCTCAATACACACACACTCACACACACACACACACACTAACACAAAGGCTTTGAGCTTCAATCTGCACGCTTCGGTCCTGTGCAAACACAGATCAGACCATACTCATTGGGCCGTGTCTCTGGCACTCATCAGGCTGTTTGTACTGCAATTTCCTCCCCGCTCTTATCCATGTTTTGTCCACTGTCATTCCAGCGGGATTATGGGATGCTTTCATCATGCAGGAACATCAACTGAGGCAGTGGGGGAAATGCAAAGGAGGCATGTTGTTTTGCTCCTCTCATCACACGTAGTGTTATCATCACATGCCATAATGAATGCTGCAGTCTGCAGTTATCCTTAGAGCTAATTATTATTTTGTAGCTGCTCTCCTGTCCATCCAAACAAATATGGTATTTAAAGCAAATGCATATTCATTCCACCTCTTCCTCTACACTCCAAGGGCAACATGCATCCTTAAAAGCAATAGATGAGTGAGTAATACTGTGGTAATATTATCATTCTCACCAGGCAAAGTTCGATATTATATTATTTACAAGTACATGTTTTTTAAGCTGGATTCACTCAAACATATTGGGCATTATTCATGAAAACACGTAACTTGTGAGTCTGAACCACTGACATAAATAAAGATGGATGACACATTCTTCCCACTGTGAAGCCAAAATATCCCGGGTGCGAGTTCTTTTTATGTCATTTTGAGCCACAGTCTGCGCAATAGTGATCAGAGTTGGAACCACGCTTACAAGTTTCAACCCAAACACCCAGCTCATCTGTCTATCATTACGTAAAACCCACTTTTATAGCTTTAAATAACTAATTAAAAACCATACTGATCAGAAAAATTAACACTTGAACATAAATTAACTTGATAAGAATTACCTAAAATGTCAGGCAGCAATGTTAGAGAGAAAATTATTTGACCATGCAGTGAAAACATGGCATCACACCCTGTCTATCTCCTCATAACACTGAATGTTACAGCAATGTAACAAAAGAAAAAGAAAAAAAAGAAAAGAATATTAAATCAACCAGTTCTATTAAGTTAATGATCCTACCTGAATTAGATAATTGTTCCAATTTGAAACCAGTCGACTTTTATAGCAAGTCACCTCACGGTCAGCCAAGTTTAGAATTGATTTTAAAAAATTGCTGATCACCTTTGAGGCTTGAATTGTTCTGAAATTAAACTCCATTGCAGAACTTTTGGGTCCTGAAGCAAATCTTTTCATAGCTGCTCCAGAATCGGGATTAAAAACAAGACACAATCTCTTTTTGCTACCAGAGCTACACATCTTCGAAATGACCTGCTTGAGAAGCCTCAAGCTTTTGTGTGTCGCTGTTAAACTCATGACTTCTTGAAAGTAGATTATATTGACATGCTTTTGTGCAAAAACCTATAAACCTTAATTTTACGGTGCACATTTGTTTTTACTGTCAGCTGTGTGTTTAATTCAGTACTTTTTCTGCAGTATACATACAAATTCTTTGTATGAGTGTAATCTTTCTCCTAAACTACACCAGTGATGTCAATATCCTCATCTGCAAGTTCTTAGAATAAGTCATCAGAGTAGATTAAGGCTCCGTCTAGACACAATCTGTGGTTAGTTTTGTGTTTTCTCTTTATATTAGTTAAGGCTTTGGTGAGGTTAAGATTATCCCAAGTCTTTTGCTTCGAGGCTTCGGCCACTCGTGGCTCTAATCTGTGGGGGGACAGTTTAGTTGATTTAGTCTTTGATGAGGTGCCCTTCGTCTCCAATACTGATGAGCTGTTAGTCGTTACCACTGCCCAGTCTTGCTGCTGTGGTCTAGGGCCTGCCGCCTCCCTTCTACCCAAGAGCCTCATTCATCCCAAGACAAACAGACACAGTCATTACAATTAAGCGGTGCTATTAAAGGGACAGGCTACTGGCAGATTAAGAGAGGAGAAATGAAGTGGTTCTTTGTGTTATTGCAAGCAGTCATCTCATTAAAGCTCCAGTTAGTGAAGTTTTGTTTGTTGCTCATGAGTTTAAATATACTTATTAGCATGCATGTGGGGATTTGTGCACAAAGTCATGCTCCTGGAAAAACAACGTGGTGACTGAAGAAGTTTTTTAAAGTTGAAATTGCGTTGCTCTTGCTGCTTTGTATCTGAAGAGCAAATGAAAACAGGCCAGAGGAGACACCAAGAGCTCAGACTCAGTTCTTAAGGGGCCTTGAGACATGAAGGATTAAGATTATGGGGGAGGTTCTTTTAAATGACTGATAGCACAAAGTGAGAGAGGGAGCAAGGCAGGGCAGGGCAGGAGTCTGTGTGGCGGACCAGCAGCAGCTTTACTCTTCAATCAGTGAGATGAAAATTGCCACTCCTGTCAAAGTAGAGGTGTTTACTGAAAGGAGGACAAGGGAGAAGAAGAAATAAAGAGAGACCTCTTGAGAGGGAGAGTTATGCAACCTGTATGGTCCAGGGTTCCCATGGAGCCGGGCCACTAAATTTGGCTAATCAGACCTACACTCTTAGAAATAAAGGTGCTTGATCCCAGAGGAGAGCCCAATTTGGTTCCTGGTAGGGCCTTTTAGAAAGGTTCCACTTTGGAACCCTCAGAGAGTTGTACCTAGAACTTAATATAAAGGGTTATACCTAGATCCATCTATGAAGGGTATCGTACAGGACCCCCTATGAGAGGTTCTACAGAGAACTCTTCTATGGTGTAATGGTTCCACCCAGAACCCTCTCTGGGGGTTCTGTAGAGAACCTTTCCACCTTCTCAGTGTGCTAACAAGAACCCACCCAAAGGGTTCTGCTGAGAAACTTTTAAGATTCCAGTGGGTTTTATGTAGAACCCACCAAAGGAGTTCTACCTAAAACCTTTTGTATTCCAAGGGTTTCATATGGAAGCCACACTGGGGGTTCTACAAAGAAACCCACCCAGGGGGTTCTACCGGGAACTTTTTTAATACTTCAAAGGTTTTACTTAGAACCCACACTGGGGGTTCTACCGAGAGCCCTTTTATATTGCAATGGGTTTATCTAGAACACACTCATGGGATTCTACTGAGAACTTTTTAACAATCCTTGAAGAACTCTTTCTTTCAAAAAAGCTTCTTTAGATGAAAAGGGTTCTTAATAGTAAATCCCTGATGAACCCTTACCTCAAACAATGGTTCTTCAAGAGCAAATGATTCTTGATAGAACCATAGCCCTTTGAAGAACCTTTTTGGAACCCTTATTTCTAAAAGTGTAGAGTTGGTACCTCTCAAAGTCTGCGGGCAGGAACGGCAGAGATGTTGAGAGGTAGGATTGGATATGATCCTGCAATGATGTATATTGACACAAAACCAAATTGCACATCTCTGAATGTGGCTACAAAATAACTGTTTTCCGGGAATGAAAGTGGGGCATCAGAGTGCTGGACAGCTGTAAGACACTCTGGATCTCTGAGAGAAAGCAATTTCATATGATATCGGGAAATTTGAGGCTGAAAAGCTGCGTCTCAAAATCCAGAAAACTGTTTAAGGCTAACAGAGACTGTCGACGTGTAAAATGTCACTCATGACCTCAGCTCTTAATCATTTACAGGGGTTTGAGCGTAAGTGATTCCCATTAGGAGTGGCCTAAATCTAAGCCTGGTGCGGTTGGGTAGCATGGTGGTCTCAATGGTGATTTATGATACAGTAGGGCCTTGTGGCAATGCTGCCCGCAGTGTATTTTGTGTCTGTCTAGATTTCATTGATCGGTGATATGATGGAGAGCTGCAGTCAGGCCTCTTTGTCAAGCCGGGATGTCATTGTTAGAGCCCTTCAGCAGTGATGAGGATTGCTTTAGTTTTATGACCTCTGTGGCTTTAGTGATTTGTTGTTTGTAAAATGTATTTTTAAATGTGAGTTTCCTTTAAATTTAAGCTTTCTTTTAAACTGTGCCATCAACGTTAAAGCTCACCGTGGCCTCCATAATTCAGAGCAATTTGCAATTTGATGTCACCAAGAAAGGCCGCTAGATTAAATGCTCATCCATTTAGCTTTTTAGGGAAAGCGGATCATATTTTTGTGGAGTGCATTCTGACATCTTCATAAATCAGCCTAATCATAGGGTTGTGGTACACCCCTGCCTTGTTTGTGTCTTTGTTAATGCCATGCACATGTGACCAATGACATGCTTGCATAGATGAGTGAGCGCCACAGCGCACTCTCTCAGCTGTAGAGGTGGTTAAATGTCTGCTTACATTCAGGAACGTATTGCAGGAGGAACATGCCAGACGTTGTTTGGATGTTTAGGCTTTGGCATAAAGCTGCACTTGACATCTTCAAGCTGAAGCCCCTGGAGGAGCGAAATAAAAATCATTAAATAAAATTATTAAATTTTAACTTCAACAAACCTTTGATCGCCAGACATTGCCCATTTTATTTCTTTTTTCATTTTGGCTCACTGCATTGATCTTGATGATCTATTATATAGAATTTGCCCTCTTGTTTCATACAGCACAATATATGAGTTTACCCTCATAGAAACACTCTAAGAACACCTTTATTGCAGCAATATATTTTACCAGGAAAAACTTGACTTGCTCCGGGCTAAACGCAGCTGGGCACCACATGCCTCCTATCCTTGGTGCGTTCCATGAACCGTTCAGAGACAAGACACTGCTCCCGTCTTTGTCTCACTTCACTGGCTTCTCATCTATTTGTGTCTCTGTCTCTTATCCACAGATTTATATCACTCACTGTATCTACAGGCTGCACCCATCATCAGACACCGCATTTAAGTTCAAGTTCTCTTTAAAGAGATCCATGCTGTCTAAAGTGGAGGCAGGCCTCGCTCAGATAGCAGCTGATGAACGCTGGAATGCTTTTGGTCTTTATCATGTTGTCGTCACGATGCAGCCACAGCAGGCACGAGCTCTGGGACGCACGAGAGAGACACACAATGTCATCAAAGGTTTGCACTGCGTCGTGAGTCACGCATCAAATCAACATTTCCTCCTGCTGCTTTTACAGCTTAAAGTCACACACAAGCATCTACTGTGAGAATAATGGATGCAACTTTCATATTAAATTTAATTTATGAGTTTTGTCTTGTATTGTGTTGCTGTTATGATTCACCATCCAATATATCTGTCATTAAAGAGCTGAAAATGTGCTGCACTTAAAGCTAGGGTAGGCAACATTTTTTTGGTGTCATTAAGAAATAATTTCATAACAACTTTTCAGCATATTGTAAATCAATTGGTCTGAGACAGAACTAGACTTCTGCACGTCCTCTTGGCTCTGTTTTCAGCCTTTACGTAATCTGGCCTCTGACAGCAGACTGAAACCAATCACAGGTCATCTCAAACCGAGCGCAACTACTGGCTGTTTTATTTGTGCAGCTGTGCGTACATTCTGCGAAACCCTGAGTCAATGGCGGAACCTCCTGCAGGAAAAGTCGCTATAAAACAGTATTATCAAAAAGAGAATCTTAAAAAAGAGAACAGCTAATATGCAACATGCTCAGCCCAGGACTTTGTCAGCTCAGTCGGTTACTTTTAACTTTACCTTCAGTTGCGTTCATTTACGTCTATCGCGGGGCTTTTGCCAAAGGCCGGGAGGACCGAACGGAGCTTAGAAACCAGTTTGCTGTACAAAATGTTCTTCAGTGTCCCCCACCCCATTAATTTGAATGTTCCAGTGTGCTTGTTAAATACCTCAATGTTTTCCATAAGTTATTCAGTTGAAGTTGAAGTATCCATTTACTTATTTAATGATTATTTCTGTGCTGTAGGCCTATTTTACAAGTAATGTTACTATAATCACTAATTCTAGCTGACCACATGAAGAAAACAACATATTAAATGCAGTGGTACAGTACATTGTGGTAACCATCAGCCCAGTCAGTGAAACATGGCTAGCCTTTCTTTCATAGCCAGAGTACTGGTGGTGACACAGGCGACAACAGTGCGACTGGCTGTCTGTCAAAGTTTCCAGCAGTCGGTTGTAGTCTCTACGGTGAGCACAGATCTGGTTGTGATTACTATAACGGAGACAGTAAATCATGACGCAGCATGAGACTAATTTGTGGTGGGAAAAAAAAAAAGACCCTGCCCTTTCTTTATGGAGTCGCAGTTTAACTACAAAAGACACGCGCAAAAGAAGGTTTTAATGGCAGAAAATCAGAGAAGAGGAGCAGCCACGAAAATGCAGAGAGAAATCTACTATTGTTTAGTGTTCATGGAATAATGTACAAATTAGTGACAAATTAAGGGAAACATAAACATCATGTGCCTTAATAAGGCCACCATGAGCTTCACTGATCCTTGGCATCGTCTCTGACCTTTATTGGCTGAACGCTGCTCCTTCAAAAGTTATTCTCTCTTTTGATGTTTTGATGATGGTGGAGAGTGCTGGATGTAGTTGTGCGTCAAGGGGCACCTTTTAAAAAAAAAAAAAAACACGTTGGGACTATGGCGACTGCTAAGATAGGACTGCAAGAAAAACAACTCCAGAACCAATTATATAAATGCCCAAGTAAAGTAATATACAGTACAGTATTTTTGACATTTAAATCTGCTTTTACAGTAATATTAAGATTTTATTGTGAAAGCCTACAGCACAACCTTTGACCCAAAATCCTACCAAATAATGGAACATCACTGTCTGATCTGACATTTGGGAAAAATTTGGTGTGATCAGAGATTGTGAGAATAGCATTGTCTTTTGCTTTTCTACTTGGGAAAAGTGTTGAAAAGTGTTAACTTTTGATGACTGCAAGCTAGGCTTGCAAGTTCTTAACTGTGCATGTGTGTTTAATCGCAAGTGTGGGTTTGCCAAACTTGACACATCAAGCCCCACAAAGAGGGGCCAACAAATATACACAAGCATGTTTAAAACCACAGATGTCAGCTAACATAAATCAAATCAAATCAAATTTTATTCATATAGCCCAAAATCACAAAACATAATTTACCTCAGGGGGCTTGACAGTCTATACAGTGTGTGACCTGTAGACCGTCTATAGAGAAAGGAAATGGAAAAAACATCAGGGAGTGCCACAGAGGAGAGATCCCCCTATCAGGATGGACAGACATGCAATAGATGCCATGCATACAAAACAGGACAGAGATTGTAATACATAGAATTATAATATATATGTGAAAACTCTTAGTCCAGGAGAATGTCAGACAACATTCGGTGGTGCCCACTGGACCTGAGCCATATGACCTCCTCTCCACCATGGAGACCTGGAAGAGGATAGGCCACAAAATCACAGAAGTGGGACCACAAAAAATGTGATTGGTCAGCTTGTATTTTCCCCTTATATTTTCTGATTCTGGAAGAAATTGTTCGGAGTGAAGACAAAACGAGAAAGTAAACCTTTTTACACTGAACAAAAAACCCACTAACATCTGAAACAGCAATGCAGGAGAGAAACTAAACTTGAAAGCACAGAGATTCAGTTTGAAGCTACAAAAATACAGAGAGCTGAACACAGAGACTTTAAAAACACCTTTCTCTCTGCTCTCTGGCACTCATGAGTTGAGTTTGAAAAGGCCAGACTTGTCTGTTGGCAGTGGAAAAAGGGTCAGTGGCCTGTTTTATTGGGTATAATTGTGCTTAAAAAATCCCACATATACACACAAATTTAGGTGTTAAATCAGTATTACACACGTTAACAAAAACCCATGTTAGAAGCATCTGCATTTATTATGTTTCTCCACTAATTTAGACAGGGTTTTTTTACCTTTCATTTGTATGTGTGTGTGTGTGTGTGTGTGTGTGTGTGTGTGTGTGTGTGTGTGTGTGTGCGCACGCACACTCCAAATAAAGTCCTGACTCACCACTTGACTCAATCTCCTTAATCGCATTACAACCAACAGGAAAAAATTGGAAAAATGCACAGTGAGTCATGTTTGTTTGTTAGCTCACCTGTGTGGATGCTGCACATTTAAACAAGAGCCCCTCTGTCTCAGAAGCAGATCTAAGAGCATTTAACTCAGAATTTTCCACTCTGGTTGGAGGCCTAGTGAGTCAGCATCAATAAAATTTTTAGGGCTATCATGCCCTCTGCGAGCCAAGATCCTGCACTACAAACAGCAGGCAGATAAAGTGGGATTGTCTCGCATATCATCTTTCTAGTACTGCTTGAGTGGCTTATTAGGACACTTAATCCTGGTCTATTTGTTTTGGAACATAAAATATGTCTTTTTTTATTGTAAAACCACAAAATGTTTGACATGGCCCTAAAGAGCATCCCTCCAGAGAGGCTAGAGGGCTACGGGATAACTAATAGGCTTTGTAAAGACTCCTTAATTTTTCAAGTCTCCCATACAACACAAACAATGTTTAGAGAAGTGCTCAGTCTGCCCCTTAATCTTTGGCTGTTGAGATGTTTTTGTCTCCTCTGCTCTGCTTTTTCAGTTTTAACTCCTTTGAATCTACCTCTCTGGGTCAAATGATTCCCTGGCTTCACAGCAGTTCTGTGGTGGCTCCACTAATGGCGCTGTAATTTTGCATCTCTTTGAAGTTCTCCCCGACCGTTGTGTTACCTGAAGTCTGCGCTTCTCTGAGGTTTTGGGATGGGGCAGGCGAGCTACCCTCTGCAGCCTAATTAAATGTAATTGCTCCATTTTGTAGTGGTGCCCGTGTGGAGAGGGGAAGCCTTGTAATAAGGGAGATTGCGTGAAGGGTCCGAGGATCACAGACGCCAAAGAGGAGCCACGAGGAGACGATCGGAGACGCTTCCCCCTCTGTCGCCTCCTCTGTCCTGAGCAGACCTAGTCATTACCCCCTCCACTCTTCTCACTCTGGCTCTGTCTCTGCTTTCCTCTGTTGCTCCTTCATCCTCTCTGTCATCATCACTCTGGCTTCCATGCATGTGCACAGCATGAGTGTTTTGTACAATATTCCAGTCATGCACTTTATTTGTTTTCCACCCTGATCTTAGATGTTCTTATCTAGACATGAATCAGGGATTGATGTTGCTGTAGGATGAAAGATGAATCCTGAGCGTGCACAGGAAGTGTTTCGGTATGATCTCGATGGCATTCCCTCAGGTGGCGTCACAGTTGTGGGTGCAAAAGCTGGAATTCTTGGAATCCTTCAGGCACCTCTGGGACTCGGTAACTGAGTCAGACACCGAAATGGGCTGTTTAGCCCCCTTGACACTGACTGGTGGAGCGACAGGAGACGCATTCTTTCCGGGAAAGAGGAGAGGAAAAAAAAGGAAATTACAGAGCAGGAGGGAGACAACATGACACACAGAGAGAGGGAGCGCCAGCTTGACCGTGACCCTGTGGGATGACAGGCTGACAGGGGATGTGTGATGATGTGTGTGCTGTGGGTACAAAGGTGACTGAGATTGAGGGATAAGCATCATTCTCCCTCTCTGTTGTCTCTTTTTTTGGAGGAGGTGCCAGAAAACCTTCCAGTAGGGATGATGACATTCCTCCTTTCTGCATTAGCTCCACATATTTCTCCTGCGTCAGGGTGTCCGGTGATTTGCCTCCGTCGTCTTCCTCCTTGTCCGCCTCCTCCTCCGCAGCCACCCGTCTTCTCCGCCCTGTGGTGCCAGTGCGTCTGCCACACGGCCGTTAAGGCTAATGCGACACAGGCTCCGGATCACATTTCAGCCTCACATGAACACCCCCCCTACTTCATCTCCCTCCTACCCCCCATTTCCTCTCGTCCGAGCTGACCAGGCCTGGCCCAGGAAGTATACATTTGATCGGACAGCGTAGATCAATAAAAGCACAAGATCCCAAAGCCATCATTTGGTGTTTTATGATCCAGGAAAGTGTCCGCTAAATGATTTCTCTGCTTGTTAAAATAGTTTTGTGAAGCTGGAAATGGGGTGGCAGTAGCCAAGCTTCAGCTCAGATGGAGCAGGGGCCGGGTGTGTGTGCGCATCTGTGTGTGTGTCTCCTTTCCTGACAGTGAGAGTAGGGGTCTCTCGAGGAGAAATGATAAAAGTCAAGGAGGGAAACATCAAAAAGTGCGGTGGGGAACGAGTGTGGTGAGATCGCACACAGTGCCGGGCCTGCTGTCTCTCTCATGACCTCCCTGTCATGTGGCTTCCATGAGAACCAAACATCCAGCCACAGTTGTTTCCATACAAAACCAAGCTGCTTTGGTGATCCGAATGCTTCTTTTTCTCTTTCTTTTTCTAATTTTACTACCACAAAGCTAATCGTTTGGATGTTTTTGCACAGCTGCCTTTTTCATCTTATCATGTGTGAAAGTCTCAGTATCACACACGGTGGCAGACTGGATAATTCACATTTGTTGCAAAACGTCACGATCATCAGTGTCAAATTCTCACACTCCTCCTTACCTTTTCTGGTAAACACAGTTAAACGATACCAAAAAAATGTTCCTCTTCAAAATATCTGTGCTGTGTACGTGTGCTGAAGCTCCATAAATCTGCCAACCTTATCACGCTCCCATCCTAAACTGGGGGCATAACCAATTAACAAGGCCTACACAG
The DNA here is from genome assembly GCA_027495735.1 of Lutjanus campechanus. NCBI lineage: Eukaryota > Metazoa > Chordata > Actinopteri > Lutjaniformes > Lutjanidae > Lutjanus > Lutjanus campechanus. The sequence goes on from JAJHUR010102869.1 coordinate 10,582, forward strand.
TAATTCGCTGTCTGCGTGTTAAATAACTCCTCACTCCCAGTTCCCATTAGTGGCTTATAACTGCAGAGGTTCATAATTATACCATGAATTGTATATGTGCTTGATTCATAATTATACCATCTATATAATTATAGATTCATGCTTCCTCTGCAACCTGTTTTGACACATATTTCGTGAACTCTTGTGATCAAAGCTATCGGTGTGTAAATGTTATTGAGTCAGGGATTGCAGTAGATCTTTTGGCAAATGTTTTTGTTGCTTCCAAACACTGGCTAAGAACTGTTTTGGTAGTAAAAAGTGGAAACGGTTCAATCCCTTTGCTCTCAGGACGAGACTATCCATCCCTGTGATGATCTGAATGGTTCTCACTAATAAAGAAGAGGCCATTTTTTTGTATTTATTCTATAACTTTTTTTTGTAATGCACCTTTCATAAAGGTCAGTGCAATTCAAAGTGCTTAACAAGTGACTGACAAAATGACAGAACAAGTGAAGACCACGATAGAGTAAAATAAAAACTATAGATGAAATAGAGTGAAAACAAAGAATAAAAACTGTTGAAAATGACGTACAATAAAATAGATGTAAATGCAATATTAATTAAATAGAGTTAAATAAAACCTAGAGTAACAACTAAGTAAAAGAGATTAAAAAAGACAAAACAATATTTAAAAAAGAAAATTATAAAAAGATAAAAACAAACAATAATGATAATAACAAAAAAATAATAAAAGAAAAGAAAAAAGAAAACTGCATTCAGTAGAGGGTAGATCCCTGCCTCAATCAAATCACCAACATTTTGATTAGTAACTGTAATGTAATATATATTTTTGTCAGTAAATGTAACGGACAACTATATTTATTTTATAATTTAATTATACGTAACTAGTTACATGCAAGTAATTATACTCTCCAGCACTGCTAGTGTCCTATTAGACATTTGTGTGAAAACCCTAACCCTTGAGTCCAAGTAAATGTTTGTACCAAATTTGGAGAAACACCCACTAAGTGTTGCTGAGATATCATGTTCATGAGAGTGGGATAGATGTGATGTTACCATGATCTTGGCCCTTGACCACCAAAATCTAATCAGTTCATCCTTGAGTCCAAGTGGTCATTTGTGCAAAATTTGAAGAAACTCCATCAAGGCATTCTTGAGATATCGCATTCGAATGGGATGACCCCAAAGCACAGTGCCTCGGGCCACGACTCCTGCTGGAATTAAAAAAGATTTTTCAAGGTTTTCAGAAAGTGTGAATCACAGAGGTCCTTCAGCATACAGTCATGGATGTGCACGGAAAAAAAGATAGGCTCGTAGTAGTGTAAGATTAGCTGTGGACAAGTTCCAGATTGCACGCGCGCGCGCGCACACACACACACACACACACACACACAGAAGCGATCACATTATCCCCTCCAGGTTTATGTCTGGCAGAGATAATAAGTTACTGTCTGTTAGTTACTGTCTGTTAACCATTCCTAATCAAGAATATTCTTAGCCAACATACCAGTTCTTTCCATGTTGATGCAAGAGCTATGAAGTGTTCATGAAACATGAAACAGCATATTTTCCAAAAATGTGCCTACTTTTTGATTAGTGCCTTTTCACTCCTCAGTCATTGTATAGTAGGTGCAGTGGAATTAATGTAATTGTTTGAAGTGTAAAGTGTAAAATCAGCGTCAGATGGCATTCATTTATGAGATTATCAGATCCAGATGGAGGCATATTTTACTCAGCATGATTCAAATATCCATCTCTTTGAGTCTGCTTGCAATTAAACCATTCAGTGAATGTTCAACAGCCTGAGAAAAATCCGGTCTTTTGGAATCAGTGGGACACAAAGCAGGGTGAGCTGTTAACACCGGGAGAGACCACCCCTGATTTTGACTGTAAATGATATTATACGTCCGTCAGGGCTCAAAAGTCCTACATCAAAGCAAACGAGACAATACAACTGTGACTGCTTTTTGCCCTGTGTGAGAAAATCAGGAGTGTTTTGAGTGCTGTAGAGCTAATCTCCTCTTTGGATACACAACAGTGATGGCATTCCTCTTGAGGTACACTTTGCGAAACACAACCAATCAGGTGAAAAATGGAGATAGAGCCAAAGGACCAATAAAAAGTGCATTATGGGAAACTCCAGATGTTCCGCGAGATCGAGAACAACAAGAAGAATCCCTGTCAGAAAGTGCCCTCGGGCAACATGGGGTTGTAATTTCAACCCCATTAAGATGCATTAGTGTTAATTTGTTTAAAGACAAGGAGCTGTTGTGTTGTGAGAAGAAGGCCCATTGTGTTGAGAATGGGGTGTGGACAGCCAATTAGATTTATCTGCAAATGTTGGCAAATGAAAACGTCAATTCCTAATGAACGGAAAATATTTATGTGCGCTTGATTAAAAAAAAGAAAACTCCAACTAAACCCACAGAAACAATTAATTAAAAATGTTGTGTGTTTTGTGGCTAAAGAGAAGAAAGGCAAAGAGAGGTGTAAACATTTTGATATTGAAGTGTAACTAAATGAGAGAATGGGGATACAAATACAAATAATCTTCTAACCACATAATGAGATGGTTTAAGTCTGTTTCTTTGAGATGACACGACTAATCCTGAAGACAGCAAATCTGTTGTGTATCTTTCTCATGGAGTTCAAAAGGTAAAGAGGCTGATTGGGTGACAGGTAGCTCAAGGGGTTGAAACCTGCATTAAAGTCTCTCTTATTTCCTTTCACTTTCAAATATTTACTGTCCCAAAGATGGAAATAATAGAAGATCAACAAGAAAAGGAGAAATGTTTGGCAATAAGGTAGAGGAAACTTGGAATTGAGCTTAATTTCCCTATTTTTATTAATTAAATCAGAGACCAAAATGTTACAAAACATGAAAAAGGGAACATTTGTATGCATTGAATGCATTAAAATATCTTTTATTTCCTTTCACTGTCAAATGTTTACTGTCCTAAAAGTGGAAATAACAGATCACCCAGAAAAGGAGAAATGAGAAATTTGATCAGAGAGATAAATGCTTTTTTTAAAAAGGGTACCACTTGACAGCATTTGGACCGAGATGGACCACTGAACACCGGATACACAGGGTCAAAAGGGCAACATCTAAACTGAAAAAAAATATATATGTATCGGCCTCTCTCATTAGAGTGCAGTGCACCGTGGGGACTTCCTGGGTTAATAACTGGGATGGGGTTTGCATTACTTTGTGTCTCAGCAGCAGGAGAGGAACACAACCCTTTAATACAGCAGCTTCAATTACACCACATCAGGAAAACGATGTCCCCTTAGATCCCATTAACAAAAATAATACTCAGAAACTGTGGTGTGTATGTGTGTGTGTGTGTGTGTGTGTGTGTGGAGGAAGAACTTTAAAAAGTGTCCTTTGGTGAGTTAAATTTGGCTCTTTAACTCTAAAATTTGGCTGCTCTGCTCATAGAACTGCTCCAGAACTGAGAAATCTGCCAGAATTGTCCTTTAGTCAGCGCTGGAAAGACTGATGTGTTTAAAAGCTTCAACAGCGCACCAACATCTGTTAAATTGCTGCCATTGATAATCATCACAACTACCGGCAAATTGCTGCATCTTATCGTGGGCAATTAACAAAATACGGAACTTCTAAAACACCCTCCGGCTGTCTTTTCTCTTCCTGAAATTCTTCCCCTCTCTCTCTCTCAGCTGCTCAGACATATGTGGCCTCATGTCAGGGGATGCCTCTTGTAGTGAATGCCCATTGAAGGAAGCTATTTTGCCAAATGCCAAAGCCATTGAGTTGCTTCATATCCTGTCAGATAAGCGGCCACAAAGAGCTCTCTTTTTTTCGTTTTTTTTTCTCTTCCCGGCTCCCAAACCGTTCCTTAACATCTTAACATCCTCCTCTCTTCCTCCCCGCTCCCCTCCTACTCCTCTTGTTAGTTGATAAAGAGCGTTGTAATGTCAGGAAGGACACACATTCCTCACAATGTACTCACAGATCTCTGAGGAGCAGGGGTTAGCTAGCTTCCTCGCAATGTGTGTGACAGATCAGAAGGAAGAAGAAGGGAAGAAAAAGAGTGGCAGAGATGAGAGGAGCAGTGATACACAATGTTTGAGGGGAAAGGAGAGACTGAATTGCAAAAAACAGAGAGAGAAATTTGAAACACAAGAAAAACATGATGTAACAATAACTTGAAGAGTGCGCTCATTAGCACTCAGAGTGCAGGTCTCCACCAGACAACCTACAAAGAATAATCAGATAAAACCCCTTTGTAATCACTAACATTTTGATTAGTAATTAATTTAATTACATCTTTTTATCCAGTACTGCTACTTTTATCCCATTAGACATTTGTGTGAAATTCTGTTACAGTTAGTGTTTGATTTTTTGAGTTATAGCCAAACAAATCCAAAATCAAAGCAGTTCATCTTTTGCCCAAGTGGACTTTTGTACCAAATTTTAAGGATTTCCCTCCAAGAATTCCTAAGATATCACTTTCACAAGAGTGGGATGGATGTGAGGTTACAGTGACCCAGAAACATAATGCCTGTGGCCACAGCTGTCTGCAGTGTGAAGGCATAAAACAAGGTTTTTCAAGGTTTTCCAAAAATTGTGAATATCAGAGCATATCCTCGGCTCGACCATACAGTCATGAATGTGCACAAAAAAAACAAACAAAAAAAAAAACACATCTCCTCTGGGTAATAATGACAATAATTCTAAACCTTACAGCACCTGTCATATAGCTTCAAAGCAGCTCGAAGTTATTAAGTATAAAAAGAAAACAACTTTACCTTTAGCCGTATCATAAATGAGCCACTAATTAGTCTTTTTCAAATGAATCAGCTATTCTTCTCTGTGGAAAATCTGCAGCTCTGAGGGCCAAACTGTAATGTCTCACAGCTCCTGCACAACATCCAAAGTGCACCGAGTTAAAAAATGTGAGTTTATGTGATTGCACTGCGGGAGTCAACAGTAGCAACTTTACTAAGCCCATCAGTTTGATGGTAAATTACATGCACAGCACAACAAAAAAGCCTCTGTGTCTCCAGTGAGCCCATGTTTCAAAACCTCCCTTGTGGCAACATTTGGACGTCTCGTAAGTAGAACGCTCAATAAAAAGCAAGCTTGGTACTCAGCCCCGAACCATTAGTAGTGAGCCGAGGCACTCGACGTGGTACACAGGCGTTAATTGCCTTGTTGCCTGTAACGTTTTTTGGAATCCTTTTTTAACGCTGTTGTTTTTGTAAACAAGGTTATTTGGAAGGGATTGTAAACACCTGTGTGCTGGAAAATATTGCTCGTGATCAGGGATGCTGCAGAGTCTGTCTTGGCCTGATAAGTGTAATGTTGCCGGTGTGTTGGTTCACAGGCCGGTGATCTGTGTTATCTCACAGAAGCTTGTGGTTCATGTTGTCCATTCGAAGATCTTTTATCACTTTATTCTCTTTAATCTTTAAGCCATGCTTTGGTTTCTTACTCATCTTCTATTCCAAACCTGAAACTGATGTGAGAAACTGTCTCCAGATGCTCCACTTAATGCCACTGACTCCATCTGTCTAAGCAAGAAAACAAGAGGAATAATAACCAATAGCTGCATCAAATGGCGACATTATTTTGCAGTACAGTGTTAGCCTCACCATTCTTGAGATCCTGAAAATATTGTTTTTGGTATTTAAGATTTTCACTCCACGTGGATTAAAAATCACTGAGCTCTTTATTTTAAAATTTATTTCCATTCCTCCACAAATAAACCTCAGCTCTTGCTCATTAGATTTACAATCCATAACATTTTACAGTCCATAACTGCCTCAAGTTTATTTTCATTTTATTTGCTCATTTTCAATTTGTCAACATGAACTATTTCAATTTGGTTGCCCCGCTGACTCTGCAGAAAAGTCTGCTATATGAAGCAGCAGTGAAAACAGTGTTACATATGAAGCCTTCCCAGTTTGGCTCCTATCAAAATGGCTGAGATGCTTGTGGCTTTGTGATTAAGCTGCTGCAAACCACACAGCCCAGGGAGAGTAAACCCAACATTTAAACCAAAACCCAGATACAGGCAGCCTGGGCAACAACAGTGGCATATTAGTACTTACCCCAAGACAAAATGTCCGTCATTTGTGTGTAACCCACATTCAGGCAATTCGGCTTCTCAGCACATGGAATTAAGTCTGGGAGGCTTCAGGGGGTTTGGGGTAGTATTATGCAGCCATTTGACAGCCCTGAATTGTCTGGAGGAATTAAGATGACTTGCTGTAAAACTGGCTCATGTGATTAATGCTGAGATTTTCAGCTTCACTATATTGTTGTCATGATTTTTTTTTCATATATTAAGTTTGTCTTGCATATCTCGAACAAATACAGATCACCTGGTGGTTGGACTTCAAAGCAAGCTACAACTGGATATCAACAGCATCATTACTTACCAAGTCCCTGTGAATCCCTTCTCTGACCAGTGGGACCTTTACTAGAGGGGAAAATAACCCATCTGTCTGGCAAATGCTTCCATATGGACACAAAGGAGTGGGGCACATTCTTGTGGAAATGAAAGCAGGTCCTTTAATCTAAGAGACATAATCAATAAATGATAAGGCCTGTTGCCCCGGGGCAAAGCGGTAGTCTGAAGATAACTTAAGACAAGATTAGTGATGGGACAACATGGGGTGGTGGGGGGTGATGCTGAATTAAAACATTATGCATGGAGGACTGGAGTTAGTTGCTTGGTAATCACGGGTTCCTATCAGCTCTTTAGATCGCTTCCTGCAAAGTTAGCTCAGTCCTATTCAAGTGATCATTGTTTTATCTGGAAGGAATGCTAATTAGAGTTGTAGAGAAGCCAACCCTTGCCGACATCACCAAAATACACTATGCGGCCAGTTTAAATGAGACAATGGATGCCTTCACAACAACTATTATGCAAAGGAGACGTTGGAGTACCAAGTCGGAATGCAATCCCTGTCTAGCAAATATTTACCAACAGCCAAAGATGGGGAAAAGAGCCTAGGAGACAGCTAGCATGGTTAATGACTGAGTATAGAAGGGCTGAAATGTACATTTCAGAAAGAGGGGGTTAGGCTGAGGCTTCTGAGCGCGATTCAAGCCCCTCGGGAATGTGCTGAGTTGAACATTTGATGCGCAAGATAACCAAAGTAGTGGGCATTTTCAATCAACATGTCAACCCGAATTTTCAGCAGAGATTCAAAAATAACACCAAGGATGGAGGGAGGTTTTAGGCTTGGCTTTGATTTCATGGTACTATAGGTTTAAAGACCAGAATTATATTTGAGTGCCATGAGAATTTGTTCATCTCTGAAGCTTTTTCTAATGATATGGAGTGACCCAGGCGGGTGCTACTGGTCCTAAAGTCCCTAAAAATAGTGATGCTTATTTGCAATCCCACATTTGGGCCATGAACACAGAGAATGGCAAACTGTGACACCAGGCAAGGAGTCTAATTTTCCCTCTTTTATGGTTATTGCTGAGAAGTCGCTCTAACAAGCCTGGCAGCCTTTGAAATAATAAATATGGAAATATATTCTTTGACTTTGGTATTACTGGTGAAGAACAGCAGCGACACAGCAGGTTGAAAGCTCCTGGCACTCACATTATGATTAAATCTTGAGTCACTCAACCGTGAAGAAACTTTTGAATTCTTTCTTTTCTCTTCCCTTCAATCTAAAAAATACCCACCTATTCGTTTCTCTAATGTGAGACCTGCGGCTTCAGGGTGACGTTAAATGAAACAGTGGTTCTCTCCAACAGATGCATGTGTAGTTTGTGCTTTGTACCAACAGGGGTATCTGTGAGCTGATCCTTTCAATGTCTACAGTTTATCAAATTAGGGGAAAAGATGTCATGCACAATAAACTTAATTCTTTGTCTCTGGCTGTGGCTAACAGTGGGTGCTGGAGTGTGTGTGTGTGATTTATACCTTTCTCTAAATGTCAGCTGTGAGAGTGACAGTAATATGATGTTTCCCACCCACAATGGAGGAACACACACACAGTCAGCGACCTCAACATGGCTGTTTGCTGAGGCTATAGGGTGTTCCCAATCATTTCCTTACCCACAACATAGACAATGAGCATGCTGCGCTATTAAGGTTTGGTCCTGTGAGTGAAAGAACCAGGCACTACATAAGGAAATAAAGCAGATTTGAGTCAGGCTGTAATTTGTGGAAATCTTGCTGTTTGGAATTGACATCAAGACATTTTAACTTGTACACTTGGGACAGGTTTAAAGTCCACATGAAATGGGAATCAGAGTGCTATTTGCTTCTGCATATTTAAGCGTTTCTTGTAAAAACAGGCAGCAAGAGAGGAACTTGTTACAGTAGCCAATAGAATGAATGAGCGTTAACAATATACCTCCCAGCTGGGGGCGCTGGGAGCTCCCATTGAACACGGACAGACTGGGTCCAAACACCGCCTCCGAGACTGTCAGAGGTTTGACAACAGGGAATGCTGTGCTGTATTGGCACCCCAAGGCTGCTAACCAAGCTAGCAGCAGTTAGTGGTTAGCTACTTTAGCAACAAGTAAAACAATCCTACCATCAGGAAACTCCATAAATGACCTTGGTTCTGTATTCCCTGCATTCACTGGGAGGCTGCTGAGCCCAGTTATGTTGCCCGCTAACAGCAGCTAAGTTAACAGAAGTTTCAGAATTGAGGCTGAAGCCCAGTTCCCAGCTCAACATATGCTCCATGTCACTAGCTGGCTGATGTAGTCCCCTGTAAAATCCCTCATGCATAATTTGCTGTCACATGTACCACTTTTCCCAAAGTGAATAACAAGGTTTGAGATGGCGAACATCTTGGAAAACACACTGACAAACCATACTGTTGCTAACAAGCTTAATAGTGAATCTTACCACCTTAGCTGTGCTCGCTAAAAGTTGAAGGTTGATTGACATGTAGATGTCATGATAGCATTGGTTGAAATTGGTTGGTTCTAGGCACCCATCAAATTTTCTTTCACATGAAGAAAATATAAATAAAAATACAAATATATAAATATTTCTATGATATATATTGTAAAAATGTGCACAATGTGACTGAAGATGTTATCTAAAAAGACTTTAAAAAAAATCTAATTTCAACTTAAATAGTCAGCATTGGCAGTGAGGAGGAGAGGAGCTATACACACAAACTGTAGAAAGAAGTGAACTTGACCACTTCACACATTTGCATTCACTGGGTGTTTCCTTTTGTCAGCTCATTTAGGGATCCTCAGATGTTGGTGTGAACAAATCAACATTTAGATAGCGTACTAATGTGCCGCTGAGAAGACCCTCTGAAGATAACTACCTTTGATATGACCCCCTGGGACTCGCACTGTCCCCAGCTTAGCCCCACCAGCAGGGGCAAGACAATCCAATCCATTTGCCCCCCAGAGAGATCAAAGCCCCGGCCTCCTCCTTTTTCATTCTATTACCAAAGACTCCACCTTTGCAAAGTCCCTACACAAATGAGATTGTTCATCAGCCATTTTCTTTGGTGGGGTTAAAGGCAGTGTTTTTGAAAGGACGGAAAACAAGCAGGGACATTAAAGAGTTTGGTTGATGGACTGGGGGGTGGGTAGGGTGGCATGAAAGGAGGTGGCAAGTGGCAAAATAGCTCTGATTAAGGCCTGATGACTGTTAATGGGACAATGGTTGAATCACTGGGGTCATAATTGTGTCATTGTCTGATGGGATGCTTCCCTGTTGAGTAAAGGTATGCCATTACACAATACTGAGAGCTTTGATGCCCCCGCTTAAGCACAGGGATATTTGTCCACGTCTCAGACAGACAGACTCATCTCCTGTTGAGGATCTTTTATGAAATGAACCGAGAGCACAGAGACACCTATTTCCTGCCCCTCATAAAAAGTAGTCTGTCTGCTGTACGTGAGCACTCAGGATTAGGAATGGTGACCAGCAATGCCTACTAATGGCATACACTCACACTGGGGATTGCAAATCATTGGGTAAACTGCCTCTCCTCAGTACTATAAGGTATTTTTCAAAGTATAAGGTTTCTGCGGTCACTTCTATTCAATCAGCTGTGCTAATTGACTGTGACTCCATAAGCCTGCCGTCTTTCAATGTTATATAACTGGATATAACTTTATTTTCTACTGAATAGCGACTCAGTCCGTGTTAGTTTTCCACCAACTCTCTCACTCTGCAATATATTTTTTTGACTTCTTCTAAAACTTCGTGAATAATGAGTAAATTATATGTGTGAAGCAGCTTTGCGCAATGTGGTTGTGGCTGAGGCAGACTTAACATAGCAGCCAGGAGCTGAGCCAGCTCTAGCCCTGGCCCTTGTCCTAGCCCCAGCCCCACGCCGCCAGCAGCAAGCTTCTGGACCAACCATAATGAAGAGTAGGCATTTTTATACCCAGCTGTAACTCTGCCCCCCCTCCCTCCTGGAGCATCTGTTCACTCCCTGCTCATCTGGCAGAGCGGGCAGACGTCGCATATTGGGATATTATTTGTATAAACAATGGGCAGATTGTTTGTTTGCATTGAATTGGTCACAGCTGTATAAGCACTGGGACATGTTGCACATGGAGGGACGGGAGAGAATGAGGGAATCCACCTGAAGGATGCAGGTGGTGGTGGATAAACTCAAGTGCCTACATGGCCCTCCAGCCCCGGCTTTGCTGAGAACGCCAGTAGCCGAGGGAAAATAAACATGAGTCCAGAGGGCAACAGAGCATAACAAAACACAGGGTATTGTGGTCAGGTATCTCTTTACTTGGGCTTTCATGCAGTGTTACTGTAACAGGCAGCTTACGCAACATAACACGACCACTTTGTTTCTGTTTTAGCCCAACACACTTACCAAACATGGGCCTTTACATCTGAATCAGAGAAGCCAAGCTTTCTTCATGTGGTTAACGGGGACGCAAACATGGTATGACATCATCAGAGAGGGACCTGAGACCACAGGGGAGGTGTCAGCGGCAGATGGAAGGAACACCAGCATGGATCAAACCAGTCATTCGTGAGCCTCCCCTGGTGAGCGAACCCAGTGTCACGGCTCTGTCCCTGGGATAGCAGCGAGAGACGGGCTGGGCCTCATGGTCGCCACATGAAAAGCCCCACCCACAGTTCTGTGATTAAGTGGAAATGTTTCACGAGCATGCTGATTTTTTAATGAATAGTTCACATTCTTGGAAAAACATTTCTCTCACTCTCTGAAAGCAGCATATTTCCCAAACTTCTCTTCTTTGTGAGTTTGATGAGGCTACAGACAGATGACAATTAGCCTAGCTTAGCATAAAGATTGGAAACTATCCAACACATAACCCCAATAAAACAATTCAACCTCTTTTTCTTTTCTTTTCTTTTTCTTTTCTTCTTTTTTTTTTTTGCTTGTTTGTTTGTTTTCAAGCAAGATGTAAAGTGTTAATTAGTGAGCTTTAGAGGTACTAGTCAGAGGATTTCTGGAGATATCTCTATGCAAAGCTAGGCTAATATGCTTCTGGCCATGTGTGGCCTTATATAAACTGGATATACATGTAATTGGAATTCATATTCTCAGCTAATTCGTCACAAGACAGCAAATGAGCTTCACAGCTGCACAAATAAAATCAAACTAGCTTTAAGTACAGAACTGGAGCCAGGACAAAAGTATGGCTTCCATCACCTGTAAAGCTGACTAATTAGCACATGTTGTTTTGTTTGTTCAATTTGTTCAGATGAAGATGACTAAAGATGACCTTTTGTGTTTTCACAGGGAGTTACTTGTTCACCTTTCTTGGCTAACAATAGCGAAGTACTGTGATTGTACATGACTCAAGTAGTGTCATCAGATTTGGTGTCATCATACTTGTATAAAGTTCAAAACAAAACCTGTCCCCACCAGTCCTATGTGGTGACAAACTACGCTGTAGCCAGATATGCTGGGCACATTTATTATTTGTCAAGACATAGATTCAGCATGAACTCTCTAATTGTAAATTGTTATTTTTTGACTTGTGTCGTGTAGCAGAGTCAGGCTGGTTGTGTCCAACTTTTTTTGCTAAGGTAGACTAAGCTAAACTAAGCTAAGCTAAGCTAAATACATCCGACTCAGCTTCATACGACACAGACATGAGTGATCCGTCAAAGAAAGATAATGCCTTTAAACTGGGCTCAAATCCATGCAAATACAGACACAGACAGAGAGAGAGAGGCAAATAGAGATAAAATACAATAAACAAATAGTTTCGAGGTGAGCGAGAACAATTGTCAGTGGTTAATTACCTGGAATGTAACATGAGACCCAATCAAAGTACAATACGTCATCGCCTCACTCTGTAAATACCCTTGTTTCCCCTGTTGTGCTGACATCATCCAGAAGTTAAATCAGTGGAGCAAACCTGTTCTCCACCTGCATTTACACACTCACTGCATTGTGCTGAATGAGTTGTCCTTTGTTTAATTATTATTTCCCAAGGACGGGGAGATTTCCCCTTGTTGCTCAATCAGGCAGATTGTCATCCCACAAAGATGAATAGTGAGCATTGTGCTTCTTTTCTATGAAATGATGAGTGCCAGCACCAAGACGTTTGACACCTCCCTGTGAAATTTTGTTTACATAAGAGTTTGGTTTTGATCCGAACGCTCATTCCAGAAGTATGCCATCTCTTTCATCTGACAAAATAACATGCATTGCCTCTGTGTACACTGCCTCGGTTCTTTACCCTTTCATCTCTGATGGTTCGCTCAAGAGTTTGTTAACTCGGGGATGTCTGTCAAGGGTGTTTGGCAGTGACGTTAGAATAACAACAGCAGATATGCCAGGTACTCCAGCAGAGAAAAGCTTTATTGTAACTCTGAGATTGTGAGGCGAGATAGCAGATTATGAGACCATGATATAAACACCTCTGAGTTTTATTGCCCATTAAGTGTTGAGACAATAAACTGCACTTGATGAGTATCAATCCAGCTTGTTCAGAATCTGGTTTTGTTTGGGTGTTTGTTAAAGGGTAATTTAGTTATTTTTCAATCTGGACCCAATTTCCCATGTTTTTGTGTCTAATTGACAAATGGGGTTAACAATTTTTGAAACCGATCCAGTATTGAGGAAGTGTGCTGCAGCCGACAGAAGCAGAACTAAGCTATAACGTTATCTCTCCTGGCAACTGTACACCATCAAAGTACATCCACTGAAAGTGCTTGTTTTTGCCAGGCTCAGATTGTCGTTTTAAGTGTCTGTCATCATTGTGGAAAGGATCACTAAAGAGTGAAGATACTGTATGTTTTGTTTAACCAGAAACTGCTGTTTCATTGCAAGCTGTACGGAACTCTTTTCTTTTTTTTTTCTTTTTTTTGTAATCGTCATCGTCCTCCTCATTCAAACTCAATACACAGCACTTTTTGAAGGTGCTGCTTAGTGGTACAAACTGAATATGTCATTTTCCTGTCGTGGGGTGAAAACAAGCATTCTAGTGCTGGGCCAGTATATGTCTGTGGCAAACACTTGATCACAGGTTAGTCAATTACGTAACTGAGTAAATGACATGTGGGCCAATTGTGTCTGTAGATCAAAGCGAATCAGAAATAAGTTTTAGTTGTGGTGAGAGTAAAGGTTTTGCACCAGGAGCAGAGGCTATTTTAGCATTAATTAATAAATAATAAATGAATAATAAATTGAGCTGATCTACCTTTTAACAATGAGCCTTGCAAACAGCATAAAGTAACACAGAAAGAGGCACTAAAGCTGCTAAAAACCATTGTAATAATGCAGATTGTACCCTTTCAGATTGAAAACAAAAGCCAGATGTTAGTGGGTGGGCAGTTTAAAAGGGGCTTTAGACACAAACACATGGGAAAATAGGGTCCAGATTGAATAACACCAACCTTTAAAGGCAAAATTAGTAGGATTCACCTGAAAGATAGCTGAGTGTTGAGTCTCGCAAACACTGATGTTTTGGGTTGGTAAAGCATCCTGAGCACAGCAAAAATAATAAGAAAATAATAAATTACAGGCAGAGGGCAGGGTCTCTGGCCTTACAGATGCCATCACACGCTTCTAGTGGGTCATAGGTGATAACTGACAGGGATTATGTTTATGTGAATCACACTTTGTAAGAAAATTATCCATATTGTGCTTTTAAGATTGGGTTATGCATTTAAAATACACATAGCATGTAAAGCTGAATGAAAACCGACAGACTTTACATGTGTTAATCAGTATTTTCATGAAGAGTAGCATGCATGTTTGTTTGCTGTAGTTACTGGTTCCCAGTTTTTGGAAGCGAACAGTAGCATGAAAACGCATGTCAGTGTAAATGCTGATTCATTCTTGTGGTATGACAACACCAAATGTTGTTGGTTTGGATGCCTTTGCGTGGGGGAGTATACGCTGTTACTCCAAACCTCTCACACCCCACGATTCGCCCATGTAAGGGTGTGTGAATGTGTGTGTACGTGTGTGGACGTGTACATGTGTTTGTATATGTGTAAGAGCTGCAAGGTGGCATGTGAGGACATGACTGTGTGTGTGTCTGTTGTTGTGGATGCTGCTGCTGTTGTTGCTATTGTTTCTCCGGAGTCCACTAAGTGTATCGTAGCTGCATGTGTGATACACACAAACACACACACCCTGGCCTTCCTGAAGTTAGGGCACATGCCTGTGGCCTGTGTTAGTCTGTGGTTGGAGTAATGATGACAGGCTCTCACACACACACACACACACACACACACACAGATTCCAGGACCCCCACAAACATGACTTGGCTGAGGCTGCATGCTATATTGTACTGCTGACAATGCTCCCATTACTCTTAATTACTGTGAAGAATGGACACTAAATTGTTTAAATGGAGTGTGTCTCTCTGTGAGTCTGCCTGCCTCCTTGTCAATGCATCTATTCTCAACAGTGGTGGAACAAGCATTTAGATCCTCCAGTTAAATAGCAAAACCACAACATAAAAATACTCTATTACAAGTCAAAGTCCTGCATTAGTAACTTCAATGAGTTTTGATCAGTCTCACCAGGAAGTTGTGATGTTGCGATCACGACTATTAATGCAAGTTCAACCAATCTCCATGAATTCGGCACAACCTTACAATTTTGTCCAATCATCGTAGCCTCCTGTGAGTTCTCACAATCATAGCAGTCCCCCATACAAACCTCATAAGTGTACGTCCGTACATGTGCGAAGTGACTCAGTGTTTTAATATTAACTTTTTTCGCACTTTTACTTTTTTTTTTTTCCTCACAGGTACCAACAAGAACACAGGGTGTGTCATTGTTATTAACATTTATCATTTACTGTATCATTTGCAATTTTGAGTTTAAGTTCCAAAAAGATTTTGCCTCTTTGTGGAATGTCCCCCAGGTGCACAAGCACAAAGCAATGTTTTTAGCAATTTTCACTTGCTCCTGCAATTTCATTGCACAAAATTCCCAAAAACATTGTAACATGCATCGCAATATTTTAGAAAAGCTGCTGTGAAGTCATTCATTCTAAACTGCAACAATTCTCAAAAAACAGCCTGTGAAATCATGGATTTATAACTGTACGGACTGTATAATCAGCAAAACAAAAGAGTATTACATTGTTAAGAATTATACTAAGTATCCAGGCAGAATGGCCTCTGACAGTGTTATAATTTCATATATTGTATGATTGTGTTATTATTAACTGATGGCAAATGGCAAATTTTAACTATAATGTATACAGCAGGATAGTTAAATGTTAGTGAAGTAAAAGTACTGTATAAAGTAGCATAAAATGGAAATACTCAAGCAAAGTACAAGCACCACAGTATTATATTTAAGTACTTGAGTAAATGGCTGTAGATACTTTTCACCACTGATCTTCTCTGACAGTCAGCATAAACCTCACCTTGTCCTCTGTAGACAAACTGCAAATTAATATCCATGGATGTAAACAGATGAAGAAGTTATCTGGCTCGGTCAGATATCAAGAGCACCTTGTGCTCCTTTTGATCTGACACGAGAATCAAGCAGAAAGTACAGTAATTTCCTCGCCATCTTCTAATCTAAACAGGTCTAATTACAGGCACCAAGGTGTATTTGGGTGGATTCATAGCCTACACATTAGAGCACATCCATTGCACAACAGCCAGGAAATGGGGTGTGCTGTGCAATTGGACAGAACCAAGATGCTTTTCTTTTTTCTGGAATTGCATCACAAAAACTCAAAGTGCTGCTGCGGTGCACCTCATTTCATGAATCCTTGTGTAGATTGAGTAAGATGAAGTAATTAGAGGCTTTAGTTTGGATAGCTAGCTATCTACTCTGCTGCACATGAAGGCAGGGAAGTTATAATTAGAAACTAGCCAGCAACACCAAAGGGTTAGGTGGCAAACCCTCACCAGGACACACATACTTTGTCATTACCTCTGTGCAGTTATCATTTGATATGGCAGCATCCTGTCCTGTTTTTCATGTTCGTCTGATGACATAGCCCTGATGGACCATCCTCTGGCAGGATGTGGCCTGTTGGGGCTCCAGTAATGACTCATTAAAGTTGTATGTTTGTTGTAAGTATGCTCACGGTGAGTGTGTGGCTGCACATTTTTCAGCAATTGTGTGTAATGAGTTTGAGAAGCAAATCTGGGCCAAACATTTCAACCATCCACTCAAGCCTCAACCACTGATTTGTGAGGACTGGGCCACGAGTTAAACACCACTGAGTGATTGTTCAAATAACTCTTGCTTTCCAGAAGGAGATAGTTGTTATTGAGCCAGAAACATTTCCCACCAGTACCAACCTCTAAGTGAATATTTAGACTAAATCGCTTAGACCCTAACTAAAGCCGGAGAGTTCATATTTTACACTGCAAAACATCATACAGAAATTTAGTGGAATCAGATATTATTTCATGTTAACTAAATGAAAATATACGTCTCTTGAGTAAAATCAATTTCAAATTTCTAGATTTTATTTTCAGACCACTTCAGTACTTAAAAACACAAGATTTTCTGACTTAAGCCTTTTGAGTCCAATTTATATTACAGCTGTGAGTTCACTCAACTCATCAAATTAATTTTTGAAAGAAACTTCATCAGCATATTAGCATACTTCCCAGCATGCAACTGTTTCTGTTTTGTACTTTAAAGAAAACATTTTGAAAACTTGCTGTGTGTCTTTACTAAATGTTGAGATAAATAATAGTTTTTTCTTTTCATAATAAAGAAAACAATGTTACCCATGATTTGGGGCTCCTATCAGCCTGTACACTTAGTTGATTCAACTTAATATCTTAAGCTTATTGAACTTGCATGTTTTCTCAAGGTCACGTATATCAATTGGTTTTACATTTTCAAAACTCACAAGAATCCTTTGAACCAATTATTCAACCCATGTTCAGTTAAGTCACATGTTTATGGCAGCAGGGCATCTAACACTGAACCAGCTTCAAATAATTTACAGTGTATACCTCTTGAGTGAAACCGTACTGACACAATGTGTAGATCAGAAGAAATATTGCCAAAAATGAAGGGCAGAAAGGAAGGAGTGAGGTTATCACATGACCTTTAATAAAACAAATATATTCAGATTTTCTATATATAACATTTTCTTATAAAACAATATATATAACACATTTACAATGCATGCAGCACCATGTCTTTATAATACTGGTGTTGACAGAATTCAATAGCTCATTTAAGTGCCACCTCCAGGATTAATATTTACAATACAGTAATTTACTGCAATAACTGAGGCTCGAAGTTCCATAAAAAGAGAAACAAAACAGCTCTGCCATTACCAACGACATGAATCGATCTTCCCAAGACTTCTGAAATGTCACTTCCTAACTTCCGACTCCTCATTTGTTGATGGGGAATTGGATCAGTCCGTCTTGCACTGTTGCATCCCTCTGGGTGTATCACTTTTCCAGGAATCATGTCTATCCTTCCGGGTGCTGTTTGTGTCAGCAACTCTGGCAGGAAAGAATGTCTTAGGTGTTGGGTGTCTGTGTGTATGTGTGTGTCAGCATCTCAGGTGTATGCATGGCTGAAAAGTGTTTGTCAGTGTCTGTGACTGATTTGTTGATTTGCTGCATGTGTGTCTTGTGTGTGAGAGTGTGAATTTCTGTCTCTGTCTTTGTGTGTGTCCACGCGTTTTTTGTCAGCGTCTCTGACAGGTGTGTAGGTTCCGGGCTGCAGTCCTGCTGACACTGTGGTCTCGCTCTCCTTTCTCTGGTCGGCAGGCCAAGCCGTCGCCACAGTCACAGCGCTGAAACAGCTCCAAGCCGTGGTTGCCTTTCCTGCGGTGGCGCGTGCACACCTGGCCCTCCGTCAGCACAGGCTTACAAATGCGAGACCAGAAGTGTCTGGCACAACAGAGACCCTCAGAGCAGTCTGCAGATCTCAGGCAGGTGTCTCCTTCCTGGCCTGGAGATGGAAGGAAGAGAGAGAAGATGAGAATATGTCCTCACTGAAAACTACTTGTGTTGTTACTTGAACTTAATAAAGATTGATGATTCTTAACAGGACACTCACCTTTCACAGCTTGAGGCAGATGGCTGTGGGCAGTGGGGGGCTTCTTGGCATGATGCTCAAGGGTGTTGTTGTGTCTGTGTGAGCCAGCAATGATGGATGCATCTGTACCATCGATGTCATTTGCCTGACAAACACCTAGAAAGGTCAAAAGAAAGAAATACATTTAAGGTCTGTATTCACCACAGAAGATATTAAGTTATCCACCTCTTGCAAAATCGGATTAAATGTGTAAACATGCAGATGTACAGGACAGTTTGACTACCAGCAGAATATTTCCAGCATTCAGAATATCATCAGCAACTTCGTACATCATAAATGTCATTATATGTTTCAGATGGGATTCCTCTGCTCACCATTGCTGCAGCGGTTTCCTGCACAACACATGGAGTCTCGTGCGCAACGCTTCCGGCTCTTACGGCACGGCAGGCAGGCGCCTCGGGCGTCGTTGCAGAATTCATCACCTCCGCAATCTTCATCATCCGTGCAGACACCTGACTGCTATAGTGTGATGGAAAAGACAAAATCAGCGTGTCGTTTAAGTAATGAGATGTTACTTACATAAAGAAATTTACAGAAGCGCAACTTCTGCCGTTACGCACAGATTTGACTTTTACGCACGGGATTTACCTGCAAGGTGTCCACGGGTGATTTGTGTCCCACGCCAGAAGGAGAGGTGCGCGGACTCGGACTGACAGTGTCGGAGCCTTTGCTGCCCGAAACACCGGGCAAGTTTTTGATGGCGTTGGAGTTCATCAGGACCGTCCCCGCGTAAACGTCCCCAAGGTATCCAAACAGCGTGAGATACACAGCCAAGAAGCGACGCGCTGACGGAATCTGCATGATTCTCCCGTTAATTAAACTCTGCTGCGCTGCAAACACACGGACAAAAAAAAATCCCTTCTGTTTGGCTGCAAAAAATACTGAGTGACAAAGTCCAAAGCGGCCTTGAATCCTGAATCCCAAAAGTTTCCAGAGAGTTTCGGCACGATGCTTTCGAAGCGTCCTGACTCCCAGTCCTGGGATGATCTCTTTATACATGTGGACCTGTTTGTCTTCCCGCCCCTCGCTGTGCACAACAAAGGCGGAGGGGTGGAATTTCAAAGAGAGCCCCACTGTACGGAAATGGCCATCTATTCTCCGTGCACAGGACTGCGTTTCACAATGTTTGTGTAATGATAATGACCTGCAAAGTCGCATCACTCAGTGACGCACACAGGGAATAAATTATACCCACAGTCAAGACTTAGTGAATCAAGTTAGTACGAAATCACATATTTAATTAAAAAAAAACAAAAAAACACATACATTATTTATGTTCCTTCTTTATTTTTTTCTATAAAACAAGAGCCACCAAGTTATATGCCTTATTCTGCTTTGTTTTAACACTAATTTAAGAGATTAATAAATAAAGATATGTGACTTTAATTAACTTGTTGACAACTCTCCTGTCTTCTTATTCGCTTATTCAAATAATCACAATTCCTTTTGTCTTCCCCAAAATATTGATGCCAAGTTCACCATTTATTCATATTTTAATGACTTTCAGACTATTGTAGTGTAATCAGTCTAAATGAAGGAATGTTTGCTTCCAAATACTGCAGCACGTTTTATTTATTATATGGTTTATCTTTCCAACTGTAAGAAAACCTCACCAGTATTCCTCACAGTGTAGGATTTTGTGTGTCTTTCTTCATAAACTCCGTTAACCCCCTTTATATAAAAAAAAGGCAGTTTGATTATTCCACTTTCTTTGACATTCAAGTAGCCTAACTGCCCTTTGGCTGTGTGTGAAGACGGTGATTGAAGTTACTTGCGTCGATTAACTACTTCATTTGATCCTTCTGATTGCAAAGGGGGCAATTATCCTCCAAAGTGTGCTTGATTACACCAGTGGCGGACATCAATGTGTAGGATATGCGGACCATTAAAGGGTGTGAAAAGTTTACCGAATTAATGGACTTCCGTGGCGAGGCCTTTCAGGGTTGACTGGCACTTCGAGATTAAAGGCAACCCTGATCTGTCTCTGCTGATCCCTGACCCTTTGGGCTCCTCCACTGCAAAAAAAAAAATATCCATCGTAAAGTCAGAAAATACACTGAAATAATCAAATAAAGGCTTAAAGGAGTGAATTTGACTTCAGTCTGCCAAGAAGCCAGATAATTTCATGTTTTTGAATTAGGCAATGATCTGTTCATGTCTTGAACATTTCTAGTATGCTGAGAAAAGTTAACAGGTGCTGAAGTGCTTGATAGAAATGAGAGCTTAAAGGGACAGTTCACCCCAAATCAAAAATACATATTTTTCCTCTTAACTGTTGTGCTATTTCAAAATACAGCTGCTTCAACCAACCAGCTCACTAATAATTAAAACTATAAGCCAGCACAAAAATAACAATTATCAACATAAACCACCATGTTCTGAACAAGCACAGATACTAACACTAACCAAAAGTTACATTTGCATTTTGTTACTTACAATAGCAAACATAACAAACTACTCAGTCCAGCACAAGGCATGATGGGAAATGATAACCGTATTTTAGGCTGGGGAATGTTTTTTAAATTACACTGTGGGTAAAAGTGAAATAATTTGCCTAGACTCAATTTTGTGGAGTGTGTTTGAAGGGGGGGGGGATGTGTCACAAACACCAATCAGATTTTTCTGGGGGGACCACAATGTGAAAAGTTTTAGAACCACTGCTCTAGATGGTTTTGGTATGAGTTGCAAAGTTTTGGTGATATCAGCCATAGAAACGTCTGTTCTCTCAAATCTAATGGTACGATACTCGGTTTCTGGTGCTCAAAGCGGCAAAAAAAGCACTTGAAAATTTAAACATCAGTGTTTCTTTCCAGAGATCATGACCCGGTTACTCAAGATAATCGACAGATCTTGTTGTGAGCAGTTTCATATAGGAACTACTTTCTTTCAACAGTAGAATCTGCCGAAACTGCTTTCATTCTACTTGAAAGAAAGTAGTTTCTACATGAAAGTGCTAACAACAAGGCCTGCAGTTAAGCTTGAGCAATTGGGTCATCATTTCTAGAAAGAGACATTGCTGGTGAGATTTTCAAATGAATTTTTCATTTACAGGGAGCTGCGCACTTCTCTGTTCAGTAATATAACATCCTGTATTGATTTTGTGAATATGGATGATGCACCAAGATTATGTTGGTTGTTTACAAAAAATAGAGTAGTTACCTGGAGAAAGCCTGGGAAATTAGAAAAAAGCTCTTTATGATGATATAGGTCTGTATAGTATAGTTCTTTTCGGTATACGGTTTTATTTGAAATCTATTTTAAATGTTTTTCCTCTTTTTTTCCGGAGAAAACACAAGACTTTATAATGCAATAATTTGTTTTATTTACTTTTTTTTGCTCCAATACGTAATACAGAAACATATATGTTTTGTAATATGGTCTCTTGTAATCCCATGTGGGATGGCATGACAGAAATAAAAATAAACTAACTAAACCAACTGTATTCTTTTGGTGCTTTGAGCACCACAAGCTGGGTGCCATTTAGCCCCATCATATTTGAGAAAAGGTGGACATCTCTAAAACTCAGCAGCTCACACTGAAACTATCTAGATGGATAAATGGCACTGCAGGTAAGAGGAAAAACATGTATTCTTGATTTTGGGGTGAACTGTTCCTTTAAGTTTCTCTGTGAACATATCTTGGCGCTTGGACGTCATCTGCTGGTCACGCAG
Organism: Lutjanus campechanus; assembly: GCA_027495735.1. Taxonomy (NCBI): domain Eukaryota; kingdom Metazoa; phylum Chordata; class Actinopteri; order Lutjaniformes; family Lutjanidae; genus Lutjanus; species Lutjanus campechanus. The sequence goes on from JAJHUR010102869.1 coordinate 32,730, forward strand.
CCTATGTTTGCGTCTGAGGACGTGTGTGTGAGTATGCATATGCGTGTGTGTGTGTGAGAGAGAGAGACACCTGACAAACACACTGTAGCACTTTGTGCGTTTGAATTGCTTTATATCTTTTGAAGTAGAGCTTTTATCTCCACTTTACTAAATGTCAGTGCTGGTAAGGTGAGCTCCTTTGATGCACTTTGATCCCCTTTGATCTCGCAGAAGTGTCACCCTGTTGTTATGGCTGAAGCCATTCCCCTGTCCCCCAAACAGATTTGTTGTGTGAATAACACTGAGACCAGAGAAGCTGAATCATCTGCACTTACCACTAAGTGGATGACATTAACTCGAGGGCTGATTATTAGCTCTCAGGGAACCTTAACCAGTTCACATTGGACTGAGGCTGTTGGCTCCAGAGAGAGATTCTGTCTTATCTGCGGCTCCCTCTTGTGACAGCAAACTGTAAAATCTGCACAGCACACACTTCCAGTCAGCTGTTTCAAAGAACTAAGAGACAAACACTACTCAAAAGTATTGTTTTTACTCTATAATTTTAAAAATCTTACACGTGGCACTCTGCAAAATCAATTTACAGCAGAATAAACAACAGAACACAAGGCAAATATCAGGTAACATTGCAGAAGGCGTCAATATAAGACTGAAACCAGTGGTCTGTAAAGTGATGGCATACATAAGGCTTTGTGATAAACAAACCTGCTGTTAATACAGTGAAATACTTACGGTACAGAAGTAAGATTTCTTCTCATTTTTGCTCTCCATCAACATTATTCAATGATTTATGAAATATAAATGTGAGTCTGTTTGGCTTCATGGGATGAAATATGACTTGAGTGGATCAACTTTATTAAAACCAAACAATAAAATGTGAATTTGGATGATGATGCATTATGAGCAATGCTATCATACCATACCATCAAAGATTGTCAACAGTGGTAAACAAGAACATTATTTTCGTATTTGAGAAACTGCAAATCATTCTTGCCATCTCTAAATGCTCAGATTTCCGGTGACAGATGTGATTTATTGTTCACTTTATATCCGGCCAGTTGTGGTGGACTTCATGAGACCATACATAGAGGAAAGCATGTCATTGCAGCCATATCGGGTATGATAGATTTCTTTTTAAATCGTTTTACTCTTAATAAATGTTCCTGTGAGATAAATCAAAGGGGTAAGCAGGAAATTTAGCTCATATACAGTTTTGTCAGCCATCAAATGACTAGAAATTCTCTTTCCGTGGTGATTAATGTATTTATTAGATATAACAAAGGATGTGAAGCAGCCATCTAAGAGGACACATAAGTTTTTTGAGGTGTATATGTGTTCATGCAGCATCGAAAAGGACTCGTGATGTTAATTTTGTATGCCATTGATTTAAGGCACTTACATTTCTTCTGATTTAATGATCTGACTTTTGGACATGAGAGGTGATGAACTGGATGAGAAATCATGGTGGTCATGGCTCTAACTGTGAGTTTCACACAACGTTATCTCCTTTATTTTCTTTCTCCATCTGACATTTTAAGATGATGTTACATTATAGGGACACTTCGACCCAAAATCAAAAATGCATACTCTTACCTGTAGTGCTATTTATCCATCTGAACAGTTTTGGTGAGAGTCGCTGAGTTTCAGAGATTTCAGCCGTAGAGATGCTCTCTACGAATCTCTCTCGAATATGATGGGGCTAAATGTCACTCAGCTTGTGGTGTTCAAAGCGCCTAAAAAACACATTTGAAAAATTCAACACCAGTCTCTCTTCTAGAAATCATGACCTGGTTACTAGATAATCCGCAGACCTTGTTGTGGACAGTTTCATCTAGGAGGCTACTTTCTAGTAGAAAGAAAGTAGTTTTGGTAGATTCTGCCATAGAAAGAAAATAGTTTGCACATGACACTGCTAACGACAACATGGTCTGTGGATTATCATGAGTAACCGGGTCACGTTTATTGGAAAGTGACACTGGTGTTCAAATGTTTGTTTGTTTTTTGACAATTTGAGCACCACAAGCCCGATGCTGTTGAGTCACATTATATTTGAGAGAAAGCAGACACCTCTACAGCTGATACATCCAAAACTCAGCACTTCCCACCAAAACTATTTAGATGGATAAACAGAACTACAGTTAAGAGGAAAAACATGCATTTTTGATTTTGGGGTGAACTGTACCTTTAAGATAGTCTTAGATAATGTGAATGTGGTAAATTTTGCCTACAAAGAAGAGGATGGTTAATTCACGTGAATGAAGTTACTTAACATGGTTAAAATCTGCTTAAAAACCTTGAGAATACCACTGAGCACAACGCAACATGGTGTCAAGTGATATCAAACAAATTTTCACTCAAGTTTACAAATTGACACAAATTTCCAATTTTCTAAAGAAGGAAGTCAAGTACGTTACGAAGAAATCAAGCACAAAAAAATCACTATACAAAAACAATAACCAGTACTGTCATCTCACCACCGCTTAATATAATTTATCAATAACAGCACCAAAGACATTGAAACCATGTTCACAGTTATGTCAGAACTTTACAGGAGCGAACCGAGGACGAGGCATTTGGGTGATTCGAAAACAAAATTAAGAAGTATGTAGGTAGAGAAGCATTCGTCTGCGTGATTGAAAGCATTTTTTAAGAACAACAAAAACTAGTGTGACTTCAGCTACTGAAGCTTAAAATGAGCTATAACTGCTGATTTTCTCAGTTAATGGTCTTAAGTGCATAATGACACATTGCTTCATGGAAATACTAGCTGACATTTCATGTGTGTCGGTGTGTGATTCATTAAATTTTAAGCAGGGCACTTAAAGAGTTACGTCTCTTTCCACTGAATGCACAGTGTTTGTGCTTTTCTAGGTAATCTTATATAAAGTGTACTAAGTATTTGATTTTAGCCCAGTTGTGTTCGTGTGTAAGAACTTGTAAATTCAAATACTATGTACCGCACATGCTGTTTGCCATATGGATGTTAAATAAGAAGAAAAATCAGTGACATTCAGGTTAGTCTTGAGCACTTGATACCAGTTTTACTTGCAAACTGTAGTGTGTAGATCTCTGGAAAATGTAAGAGATTGCAGCAAGCAGCTGCATGTCAAAAACCATGGAGCAACTGCAGTAACATCTTATACCCTCCTAAAGCCCACCAAATTTTTCACCAAATATTGCGGAGCAACAAACAGAAATTGAATCATCAGCCTCCTCTCTTTTTGAGCGGTCCATCATCACATTTTTCTTATTTATCCAATCGAACATTCACCCACCCACTAAACATGGAAAAACCTGGCTCCATTATCAGCCTCAGTTGTATTGTGTGTGTGTGTGTATATGTGTGTATCCCTGCGTTCTTTGCCTTTGCCTTTAGAGCCGAGTGTAAGACAACACTGAAGAAGTGCTACAGCAGTCCCATTATAAATGCTTGATCCAGAGCCACAGTGAAATAAAGGCATATCGGTGACCCAGAGGGTTTGCCATCCATCCGTTTATCTTCTTTCCCATATGATGCTCTTGTTCCTTTTTTTAAAGCAGTTTTTTACAACACAGCCATGTCCTCATTGATGGCCTCCAAGCCAACAAAAGAAGAGTTTCTTTTGGTTTTAAGGGTAGCGGAGGACTTCAAAAATCAACATCCCAGCCGGAGTTGTCATCAGGAGGCGGGTCCTCGTTGTCCTCTGGGAAGCTGTCGAAGTTACTTGTGTCAACTGCTGATGTGACCTGGTAGAAAGACAGACAAAAATCATTCAAAGCCCGACTAAACAACCGAGAAACAAATGAACTTTGAGTATAAGATTGTGTCCTGCGCTCACTCCCAGATTGTCAAATGCCAGTGTTTTATCATGCCCCTCAATGTCTCATAGAGACGCACAAGGTACCCTTTAGTATCCGTAGGAGAGGCACCGTGCTTTCAAGTACAGAAACTTCAATGTAAACCCTCCGCATCAGGTAATGTAGTATAATGGTGATGCAGGTGACACATTATAGAGATGTTCATGTAAAATAGCTTTTTTTTAAATTGTTTTTACTTCTTCATTTATCTTGCTTTTATTGTCTTGTAAAGCACTTTGTTGTTTTGCATGCTATATAAATAAAATCTATTATTATAAAGAGTGAAGAAGTCCATATATGGAGCAGATGGGGTGGGTGGATGAGCTAAATAAACACCAGGAGGGTGTGGGTGTGGTTTCCTCTGTGAAACTAAAAATTACCACAAGGAGTTTTTAAATGGTTATGAAACAGTCTCAGTTTATTACTGATGCATCTATATATGACTGACATTAACAAACCAGATCATCTGCAAGAAGGCTGGTTACACACTACCACTTTTGTCCAAAATCAACAAAATTTGAAAGTTCCTCGGAGTAGCTGTAAAGTTTTAAGTTACATAACGACACGTGACTTACTTTACTTCACAAATGTCACATGAGTAAACCTTTTTTTTTCTTCAACCTAACCAAAAGGTTTTGGTGTCAGTTTGACTGTTAAATATTGCGACATGGACAGTTTGAGCAAGACACTCTTCTACAGTGTGCGGAAATCAACCAAACTGTGACCGTTTCACAACATTAACCACATGTTAAAAAGGCTTTTTGGCAGCATCTCATAGATGCTAAAGTGTACCTTGTGTATCAGTATGAAATGCCAAGTAGTGTGACAAAGCAGCGTGAGAACTGGTTCGAGACTGACCACAAAAGAAAATTAAATTATAAGGAGTAGAGCTGTCAGCAGTGTGTACTTACATTAGGGATAATAGGAGGTGTCAATGTCCCCTTCTTCAAACCCTCCCAGTTAAAGCCCTCAAACCATCTAAAGAAGAAAAACAGCATCATTTTGTTATTTCATAATTATGCTTCACTGCACAATTACACTGTGGAGAGAAATTAATAAATAGAAGTATTTTTAGTCATTTAAGGACAAGCTTACTTGTGCTTTTGGATGTCTTTGACACCATTTTTCAAGTTTCCCAGTCGTTCAGAAGGATTATCCCTGAAGTGCACAACAAACAACGTACGATGAGTCGCTTAGCATACAGACCACTTCAATGAGTTTAGACAGCTGGAAGCACAGACACTCACCTGCATAGCTTTTTGATTAAGTTGGCAGCATTTTTGGTAATTTTCTTTGGAAATTCGATCATGTCGATGCCTCTCAGGATGATGTTGTAAGTTTTCATAGGATCAGGGCCAGAGAATGGAGGGCTACGTGACAAGAGGCAGAGATATTAGTCGTTGGTGACAAATACATTTGTAGTACCATGGTACCATGTATGCCATGACAGGGAACAGTTAAGACATTAGTTTTATTTAGTTTTTCGGACATGCCCAGGCTTGTGTGTACCTGCCAGTTAAGAGCTCAAACATGAGGATTCCTAGAGACCAATAGTCAGCTGAGATGTCGTGGCCCTTGTTCAGAATGATCTCTGGTGCTACATACTCCGGCGTCCCGCAGAAGGTCCATGTTTTCTTCCCAAACCCGATCTTCTTGGCAAAGCCGAAGTCAACCTGTGGAACAAACCATTTTTTTCCCCGTCAGTCAGACAAAGCTGAAAAAGAATTTGAATTTATTTCATATTTATTTGGTTATTTGTATTTGATCATATTCATTATAGAGTATAACAATAAGGATGCTGGAAATTGTGTAGTGATTTCTGCAGTTTTTCACTCGATGCTGTGGCATGATGGATAGAAAGAGCTGAGCAGCTGGTTGCTGCTCTGCCAAAATCTACAAACTGGTTTCTCCAGGAGGAGAGAAGGAAATGGCAGCACCCCAAAAAACAGAGAATCTGACTTAACCTCGATGATACTTTTCTTCATACAACAATTATACTTTTATTCACAGCTAACGTAATGCAAGTATTTAAATTTCATTTGATTCTTCATTATAGCATCCCCCCCAAAAAATGAGACTTGTTTGAAGCATTTCAGCCTTTCACAAACGACACAGAAAATGTGATTCAGAAGTTGTTTGGGTGGTAATTCCTTAATGACGTCTTACCAGTTTGGCATATCCCCTGTGGTCCAATATAAGGTTCTCTGGTTTGAGGTCTCTGTAGATGATTCCTTTGGAATGCAGGTAGGCGAAGGCCTCCACAACACACGCTGTGTAAAACCTGGTGGTCGAGTCCTCAAATGAACCCCTGGAAACAAAACACAGCAGGACGGCAGAGCTGAACTGTGAACTGTGTGGAATCTAACTGCAGCAAAAATGTCTTTTCTTAAACAAAACAGGAGGTTCACTCTGTGCAGGATTCCCATGAAAAATTGAAGTGTGGAATACATGAATAAGCTCTCTTCAGAGAATTATCGCTGTAAATCACCATATTTGAAGCACAGCAGATATAAATATAACTATAAAGCTAACATTGCACTGCTCTAAAATTCACTGTTGAGATATAAAGGTGTAATTGATGTCAAAGAGCATAATGTGTGAGGCTCATGTGAACCACAGACATTACTCCCGTGATAAATTGAAACTCCTGAAAGGAAAAGAAATGGGAATCTTCAAATACTTGAGGTAACTGCAAACCTACATGTTGTGGTTCTTAATCTCTGAAATATGACACAGCTAATACAGTATATTCATATCTGAGCTGGTGAAATAGAGCTTACCGGTCTCGAAGAATGGTCCACAGCTCTCCTCCTAAACACGCTTCCATCAACATGTAGAGGTACTTGCTGTCCTTGAATGTTCTATAGAGTCTGAAAACACAAAAAATGAATGTTAGCTCAAACAGCTTTTTACGTGCAAAAATATCTGATGAACATCTGGTTGGAGAGGTGCAATTAATTAATGTGGGAAATCCAAACATAATATTCTAAAATAAAAGAAGTGTTGAAACATACTCTTATGAAATTAGTACTGACACCTACACACCCACAGCACATCTACATTTCACATCCTAAAGTTGTGCCTGCTTTGGGTCGTAATTATTTAATTATCACAAATATAGCCCCCAGTTGTGTAGGAAGCAGTTTTAGATTAAAGACCCCATTTGCACTTGGTATTAAAATGCGTCCTGTATCTGGACACCTTATCCAGAAATGGAAAAATGCATGTTGATGCAAAGTGAATGTGATCGAATCCATCTGACCACATCTGGAAGTAGTCTGGCTCGCACTGTGTTAGGAACTTAGGTAGATGTAAACCATTAACAATGACACTAATATTTGTTTTAAATGAAACAGAAATATCTAAAATGTAACATAAGATAACAGAATGTTGTTCAACTTCAGAGAGCAAGCTGAAAGAGACACCCCTCTAATTACTGATACGTCTACATCTGGACTATCAGAAAAGCACCAAAAGATTTTTTTTTTTTCTCAACAAAACTATGTAAAAAGTGAAAGCAATATGGGTGAAAATTTTATGGCTTACAGTAAGAAAGTGTGCAACAGTGTGCGCTGCACTCATCTGTGTGCAACTGATCTGCTGTTAAAAAGGCCTATAATCTATTTAGTTATAGTGTAGCCTACATGCCGGAACTGCAACAAACTGGAACAAACTGATATACATATATATATATATATATTTTTATACAAAGACAGGAATAACTTAATGCAGTGATTCCCTGCAGGTGGGCCTTGAGAGGTCATGAGAAATAAATGGAGAAATAAAACATTTTTACGTTTCAATTTTATAAGTTTGAAATTACCATGAATATTTATGAATATTTTTCAAAAAATAATCAGAATTAATAAAATAAAGCCATTGGGGTTTTAATTATGTGTTATTCTTCAGTTATCTGACCTATTTTCACAGGAGTATTTAATAACGTAATTTGTGATCTGTCGCATTAACACCGGAATGTATGTTACTGTATATCTCATCACTGATACAATTAGTCTTGTGTTGATCAGAATTGTGATCAAAGGTTTGGGTGGGCCCCAGAGGATTTTCAGATTT
>JAJHUR010102871.1:0-17163 GCA_027495735.1 Lutjanus campechanus
TCAGATGATGATCTTATATGATCTTTGTTTTGTTGGTGAAGTATTTCTTTGGTAATATAGTTTCATGTTACAGGTATGTGGACTAATATGTCTGATACATTCCTGTGTTTCTGATGATTGATGCAGTCTGACAGGATTTACTGTTCTGAGTATATGAGCAGTTTCTCCCTGAGTTTCTCTTGTGTGGTTGTAGACTGAAGTTTGTTCAGTGTCTGTTGTGTCTCAGCATGTTGTTTCTGTGATTAACTGACAGTTAAAAGTCTGTGACTGAAGCAGCATCACAGAACAGCTGGTTCATGTTTCTGCCACTAGAGGGCGCTCCTCACCAGACTGTCCTGCGCGCACACACACACACACACTCATATCTGTGTGTATACATGCCTACACAGAAAAGTGAAAGTAAAAACAAACTGAACTGAGCCACTGGGAGCCGATCTGCCATTTTATAACTTCTGCTTCGTGTCAACAGTCACCTGAAGTGTCCAGAGAATATTTCAGAGAATATTTTTGATTCAGAAGTTGACAAGGAGACAAAAATCTTTGAGGTAAAAGTTAATAACTGTTTATAACACTGTGTGTAACTGATGTGAGTGAACCAGCTGACTGATGTTGTTGTTTGTTGTTTTTCCGGGTTTGTTATTGTTGTTTTGTTTGTTGGGGTCACATGACACGTGCTGACTTGCAGAGTTGAATAAAAACCACGTTCACCTCAGTGTTAACGACACGAGAACTAAATCAGTGAATATATTCGGGACCGTCTGGATCTTTAAATAATATTAATGTTTTCAGAAAATCTGCAATAACAACATTTTTGACAATATGACAAAAGTGTCTTTTAAAGAAGAAGACGTCTGCACACAGAAGGTCCAGTTACTGATGATGTTGAGTTCTGCCTCCATCACTCTGATCATATTTTTGGGTCTTTTTTACCTTTATTATATAGAACAACTGAGAACAGAGAGAGAGAGAGAGAGAGGAGATGGTGATTGTGTGTTTTGGAGCTGAAACCAGGATTAGTGAAAACTTTGAGTTTAAGTCTGAGATGTGAGAAACTGTGTTTTCAGTTTAAGAAAGAGAGAAAACTGAAATTCTGAGACTGTGAGAATCTTTTCTGTTCACTGGAGTCTTTCCCTCCCCCTCCTGCAGAGTCTCACTGCTGCTTTAGTTCCTCTTGTCATTTCCTCTCTGCAGAACCAGATTTTTTTTTAGTTTGTTTTGTTTTGTTTTTTTGCAAAAGGAAAATATGTGAGAAAGCAGCGTTATAGTGAAGTTCTGTGATGCTGCAGAGACGCTCTGGCCTAAAAATCTTCTTCTCCAGATAGAAGCAAACATTTGTTTGGTACAGAACCCAGACAGATCACAACAAATGTCACATGATCACAATTTTTAAAAGATCTTTCTTGCTGTTGTTTTTTTTAAACCATATTGTACAGCCTTAGTAGGCTATTAAGGCCCGTGACCGACTAGGCCTCATGAACACGAGCCTCCAGTCGTTCACTAAACATGTTCAGGTCCTGTTCTTCACATATATCATGTTACTGCAGCTGCTACTTACTAACACACAACTCTACTGTGACGTGTTGATGGTATTTGTAGTGTTTATTTAGTCAAGGCAGTTCGTTCACGATGCAACAGTTGCTGTCATTCACCTTATGAAAACATGACAATAACACAAACTTTACATATACGAGCTTATAGTTTATTGACTCATACACACACATTTCTATCCATTTTCTGTAACCGCTTATCTGTGAGGGTCACGAGGGGCTGGAGCCAGCTGACATCAGGCGAGAGGCGGGTACAGCCTGGACGAGTCGCCAGTTCATCACAGGGCTGACACATATGTCATGTTTCTAAATTAAGTTTATCTTATATAATCAACTGACGCATTTATGATTTTTTTTATTTGTTAATGCCAACATGCAAAACATGAAGATTGTTTTCAATGTGAAGACTGAAAGATTGAAGCTGCTGTGAAGTTAAAAGTTTATTTGAAAACTACTTTAACAAACTGAACATTTTTTATTATTAAGTCAAACATCAGTTAAATAATCTGTAGTTAAAAAAAATCAGAATGTGTTTTTTTATTTGCAGAAACCTCAAAGTCAGACTCTTCTTCCTCATTTCATCACATCAGTGTGAACAAGACATGAGTTCACATCCTCCCTGCTGAAGGTGAGAATTATGTTTTAAAGTAAAACTTGAATGTTAAATGTTGGTGATGTCATCATTTCATAAACTTTGCAGATCATTTTATATTATTTATCATTTACCTTGAAAAGAGATGGAGTCATAAAGAAGAGAAATGATGGTGATGGTTTGTTTTATTTGTGTATTTTTCATGAAAACAACCAGACTAAACCTTTTGTATTTTTTTATATTTTCAGGATGTTTCATCCAAAGATCCAACACGTCATCATCTGTCTCTGTATACTGTCCTGTGGAGGTAATTTACACACAAAACACTCCAGAAACATGTTGGAAAGTAGAATAAACAACTCAAAAACAGCTCTGGTTTCTTGTTTTCTCTTTAGTTTTCCTCACAGTGCAGTCAGAGCTGATCTATTCAGATCAACCAATCGTAGCCCTGGCTGGTGATGATGTCATTCTGCCCTGTCACCTTCAACCTCCCATCAGTGTCAGTTCTCAGACAATATTGTGGATCAAACCTGGTTTGGACCCAAACTATGTCCATGTTCACCGTCATGGACAAACGGTGACTGAGAGTCAAAATCCGTCTTATAATTTCCGCACAGAACTGTTTGTGGATGAACTGAAGAATGGAAACGTCTCTCTGAAGATCCTCAAGGTGAAAATCTCTGATGCAGGAAAATACTTTTGCATCCTTCCATTAATACAGAAGAGATCTTCCATCCAGCTCACTGTTGGTAAGTCAGACTTGATGATAAATGACACATTTCTGCTCAGTGTAAAGAGCAGGAACACAACTGTGCATCAACAGTAAACAACTGTGATAAAAGAAAACAAAGAAAATCAGGAGGAAGATGAATGTTTGAAAAATTAAAATATAAAATCAACACTGACTAAAAAAGATAATAGTTTCTCTGTGGAGTTTTCAGTTCTGATCACAGTCTAACAAACATGTTGAATGTGTTTCCTGACACATGAAACATTTGCAAAGCAGATTTTCTGAATATTTGTGCATCATGTTTACTTGTTAATAATCTCTTGTGGTGCTTTTTTTTGGCACATTACTGCCTCCTGTAGATCAGTGGAATAATGTGAAACATGATGCATCGTGTCGCCTGCACAGGATGAAACAAACAGAGACTCACAGAGGTCAGAAACACCACAGGGTGACTTTAAATTCAGCATAATAACACCGTGTGGAGAAGAAGACTGAAATAGTGTATATATTAATGTTTGAGGTTTAAAGATATATTGGTGGGAGCTGTTAGTCAGTCAATCATTCAAACTTTATTTGTGTAGCACTTTTCATACAAACAAGCAATGACTTTATAGTTAAATAAAGAAGTAAGGTAAGAAGAGCACTCATTAAAAACAGGAAAAGTAAATCTGATAAACAAGTTGGACAAAGACTGTTAAGATCCTTATAAACCAATAAAATCATGCAAGCATGCATCAGTGTCTCTGTGTTGGTTTGAGACAGACACAGTCACACTCTGGTGATGTTGTTAAGATGATTATAACTAAGATCCTAATCAAAGTTCACTCTGAGGTTTTTCATGTGTTGATGGGGTTATTCTGTCAGTTCTTGCAGTTTTACATTTTTACAGAGTGTCTCTGAGCTTTAGGACCAATAATCAAGACCTCTGTTTTGTCCTGGTTGAGATGAAGAAAGTTCAGTTAAAAAGAGCATCAATCATCTCTGAGTCATCAGGAGACATGTTGGTGTTCAGCTGTGTATCATCAGTATAACTGTGGAAATTCATGCTGTGTCTCCTGATGATGTTTCCAACTGGCAGCATGTAAAGATCAGAAATTGTTGGACCTAAAACTGAACCTTCAGGGACACCAGAGTCCAGTTTATAGCTTTATGATGAACGTTCATCCATGGTAATTCCCTATTAGATAAGATTTAAACACAGGACCAGAAAGGCCAACCGGATCGTGAAGTTTATATAAAAGAGTTAATAAATTAATAAAATCTTGTTTTTAAGATTTCTGTCTGTTGCTGTGGAGCATCATTAGTGTTCACATGAACCAAGATGGACAAAGATACACGTACAAATCAGTTTGTTTGCTGAAGTGTTTGATCTAAATGAACTGTTTGAAATTCCTCCTCTCTGATCATCAGGTGTCGTCTCCAGACCTGTCATAGAGATCGTCTCTAAAAATACTGCAGAGGTGGTTTTACACTGTAGATCTGAAGGCTGGTATCCAGAACCTGAGGTTTTGTGGCTGGACAGTGAGGGAAACCTCTTCTCTGTTGGACCTACAGAGACAGTCAGAGGTCCTGATGGTCTCTATACTGTCAGCAGCAGAGTGACTCTGAAGAGGAGAAACAGGAAGGACTTCACCTGTAGAGTCCAACAGAAGAACATCAACCAGACCAGAGAGACTCAGATCCATGTTCCAGGTAGAAAACAGCTTCTAAATAAATTAAACATAATGTAACTGTTCTGGTTTTAAATAGTTGAGAACTAGTTTGATTATTCTGTGTTGTGTCGTTTCAGATGATTTCCTCTGGAATGATTCCTCTTTTTCTGCACTTTGGCTGAAGTTGGCTCTTGTCTTTTGCATCATAGTGCTACTCTTTGTCTTGATGATGATAATAAAATGTAAGTCACATATTCATCTACATCAACATTTTTTAAACTATGCACTTGTACAGTAACTCTGACCTTATTGCTGCAGTGAGGCTCTGTCACAACATTATATTGTTACGTATCCTTGTGCGTTTTAGGTGGTTGCAGAAATCCTGCTGCTTTCTTGGACTCTTTTTTTTCTGAGTGTCATTGTCTTTTTTTTTCACAATAAGGAGAAAGCGTCTGTGGCTGCCTGTAGAAAAGGTTCTGCGATGAGTTTTTCTTTTCAGGTTGTCAGAAAGGGTTCAGCCAATAAATCAAATATTAGATGGGGACTCGTCACCCTGCTAAACAAGAAAATGGCGGCCTTCCTTTCTTCCTTCTGATGTGCACCGCAGAGCCAAGACTCAACTCATGTCTGTCCAAGAGTCCAGAGGGAAGAACTTTCTAAGAAGTGTCTCCCAGTACTTTAGTAGCTTCTGACTGAATCTCTGTGGTTTGAAGTTTAGTTTCTCTCCTGCGTCGCTGTTTGTATTCGGAGGAATCTGCTTTATTTTACTCTTTCATGTTCACTTTAAGCTGATAATTGTGTGAAATTACTGCTGATGAAAACCAAACATTTCCTGATTTTGCTGCTTCGTTGTAAAAGCTTTTAGGTAACAAAATATCAGGGAACCTGTGTTGTGAAGAATTTATAGGACATGACGTGGTTAAACAGAGTTTTATAGCTGCTTGACTCAAGACGAGCTCGTATTAAGACACACCTCCATGCGAGTACCCCAGATGTAGATCCATGCTTCACTGGGCTGAGACTCTGGGCTCTATTTTACGCTGATCGAAAGTGCAAGTGGAAAGTGCGATGCACAATGGATTTAATTTATTCAAGGTGTGTCCGAATCCACCTTTGCTGGTTTGCACCAGAGGTGCAGATGTATCCTGTCCTGTCCCGCCCCTTGTGTTAGCAGTGCACAGCAGGATACACCTATCAGCTGTGCCCAAGTGTCTTTATTAATTCATGGGTGAGTTTATGCTGAACATGCAATAAACCAACCAGAAGGTCAGCTCTCATCACCTTTAAGAAGCAGGTTTGCCAGGAGTGCAGTGGTGGCTGCATGATTTTTCAAACGAGACAAATCTCCAAGTGAAAGTGTGAGAGCGCACAAGACAGCAGGACGTCTCCAAAGCAGCTTCATGTGTAGTTTATTTTACATGATCACCTGCAAAAAGTAATGCCATGCATGAACTGCAAATGTGATGCAGCTGTGTAACTGATTATGTTTTACACTAAAGCACCTTGAAATCGTTATATTTACATCATCATTATTATGCAGGTCGGCTGCCTGAGGAGTGGAGAAGAGGAGTCGGGGAGAGAGATGGTGCAGGAGAGGTGAACCGACCCAGTCTGGGCACGAGGCAGCGATCCCGCTCAGGTGAACCACCTGACAGAAGCCCAGGTCAGATATAATGTCTGGTTCATTTTGTATGTTATAGATCATAACACAGCAAAATCCACCTGCACCACTGGTACAATGGCTTTGCACCGGATGTAAGATAGGGCCCAGATATGAACGAATAGATATGAATAGATTATAAAAACCAAAGGGGCGATGCTAAACTGTGCAACGAAGATACTGTTGGTCGTTACATGCAGTGGTTAATTTCAAAGTATCAGAAGTTTATAGCACAAAAGTCATGAATTAATGTTAATATATGTTTGTAAAATATGGTCAGCAAAATGGTGCAGAGGTGACAGAACACCAGAAGTTTGCTTTGTAACTTATCTTTTAGTTGAATGCTTAAACATTATCACACCTGTAATTCAAGTAAATGACTTTTAATGTAAAATTTTCAAGTCAAAATTTGCTGATTTGCTTTTGTTTACTTTTCTTTTTGTTCTACATGTTTCCTGAAAAAAAGAAAAAAAAAACTTCACAAACACAAAGTTTGAACAAATTTCTTCTTCTGTTGGCACACAGACCTCAGGAGGAAACGGAAAATTGTGAAGAAAGACAAAATACACTCAGACAGATAGTCCAGAGTTTATCCAGACTGACTGAACAAAAGACGGAACCGGAGAACCAGAGAACAACTGGAGAAGATGGACAGAGTGAAGATTAACAGACTCAGGAGGAGGAAACAACAGACTGAACACATCGAGAATAATCAGGAAAAGAGAAGGGTAATATTTTATTTGTACCAATGATTTAACTCTTGCACCAAAAAATGTTAAATTAATGACGTCTGTGTAAAGAGTTAAACAAAATGTATTCAAGACATAAATATGTAGAGTGAATGAAGCCTGGAGGCTCCAGGCTTCATTTAAATCCAGACAACTTTACAGCACACAGTAGAAAAAGGGTTCTGCATGTGTCTTTTAAAAATATGTATGTAATATGTTTTGTTCCATTCAACACACTGTATTTTGCACATTATGTAGTGAAACTTAGTATTAAACAACTCAGGGGCTGAATTAATAAAGATCAGAGTGTTGATCAGCTCTGATGTTAAAGGTCAGTGCTGTGAAATAAAACAGGTGAAATAACTACACTAAAACGTATGTATGTATGTATGTTTGTCAAAGTGTTGAACTTAGTTTGACACGTGTGTTAAAATGTGTCAGAACTTGATGCTGATGAGACAAAGAGTCTCTCGTGTCTCTGAGGACAGGATCAATAATAATGACTGATGTCTGAGTTCTTCATTATTTCAAACGTCAGGAACAACTTTTAGTTTTGTTTCCAGTGACGTGTTCATGAGTTTATATATAAAGATATACAGTGTCTTTGCTGTTTCAATGTTACTGTCGCTCCTCTAGTTATTGTTAGTTATAAAAATATCTCATTCTGATTTATTCTTTTTTTAAAATAAATCTTTTTTTTTTTTTAAAAGTAATTATTCAGTAATGAAAAAGTGCAGATAAGAGCAACGTTAAAGTTCAATAAAAGATCTAAAAATGTAGTTTTTTCAAAAAATGAAAACAATCATTTAACAGACCTGTCTTGTTTTATCTTTTTGTATATTAACATTATTTTTAAATAAAACAAAAGTAATCTAATGCTCAGTATTTCTTTTCTGTTTACTCGATTAAGTTCTGGAATAATCAATAGATTAAATTTTAAATGTTTAATAATGCAGCACATGTACAGGAATTTAAAATGTCATAAAAAGGTGTTAAAAAGTCACTGGGATGATATTACAGTTTATTACAGTTACAGGTTGATAGGTTGATTTTTCACTGCACATCACCTCAGAAAATATTGATCTCTCCAAATATCATTTTACTGTTTTGTTCTCATTGATGTAGCAGCTTTAATGAAAACTTCACTGACACTCCTGAAGTCAGCACTGTTGTCTTCTTTGTATTACATTAATTTTCAGTATGGTTTTATAGTATTAGATGTTTTAAAATTCATTATAAATATATATGTTGTCCAGTCCTTTTGATCCCACCAGAGGGAGCTTGTGTCCCACCACAGTTGTAGAAACTGGTCTGTAAAACAGCTGCATGTTCCTCAGTATGAGGGTGAAGAGGTGTGAGTCCTTGATGAGAACATGTTTAAATGTTTAAAGTTGACTAGTTTTGTTGTAATATGATGAAACAGATGTTCTGCTGCACTCTGTCATGTTAAACAAGTGAACCTGTTACTGATGAGAAAGAGAACAAACACAGTTTGATGTAAATGTTCAGGAGACGTGAACATGGAGTTTGTTTTGTTTTAACTCAGGACAACATGTAAAGATTTACTGAGAACATTTCACTTCCTGTTAAACTGATTTACTGTAACTTAATTTGTATTCATCAGCATTATAAGTTAAACAGTGTTGTGAAACACTTTTAGTTCTTTTTAACTGTGGCCATTATTTGTGTGAATTTGAAGACTGAAGATGTTTTCTTTTGCTGATGGTCTGTTTTTTAAGTTTTTTTTGTTTGTTTTAAACCATTTTTGAAATATGTGAATGTAAATAAAAGGAAAAGCTGATTATATTGGAGCTCAATAAAACAAAACCTGCAGCTGAGCTGAACACAAGTTTAAGTTTTTGCCTCTTTGTTTACAGCAGAACTCTACAACAGTGTTTCAGATCAGATGATGATCTTATATGATCTTTGTTTTGTTGGTGAAGTATTTCTTTGGTAATATAGTTTCATGTTACAGGTATGTGGACTAACATGTGTGATACATTCCTGTGTTTTTGATGATTCTCTTTTGAGTATATGAGCAGTTTCTCCCTGAGTTTCTCTTGTGTGGTTGTAGACTGAAGTTTGTTCAGTGTCTGTTGTGTCTCAGCATGTTGTTTCTGTGATTAACTGACAGACAGTTAAAAGTCTTTGACTGTGGCAGCATCACAGAACAGATGATTCATGTTTCTGACAGACAGTTAAAAGTCTGTGTGCAAATATTGCAGTTTAATAGATAATTCATGTATTTTTTTTTAAAAAATACAAATTTAGTTAAAGCAGACAAACGTGATTATATTCTAAATATATAATATAA
This sequence comes from Lutjanus campechanus, assembly GCA_027495735.1. Taxonomy (NCBI): domain Eukaryota; kingdom Metazoa; phylum Chordata; class Actinopteri; order Lutjaniformes; family Lutjanidae; genus Lutjanus; species Lutjanus campechanus. The sequence continues at coordinate 9,224 of JAJHUR010102871.1, forward strand.
ATAATTTATTATTATTATAAGTTGGTCAAAGTAAAAATCTGCTCTGTGTCTGTATGTGGTGTGTTTATTAACTCATAACTTTATAATTTATGAACATTTATCTTCACTAATTAACATGAAACATGTCACCTACTCTGGTTCCTGTTTGTTTATCGTAGTTTTAAATAAAACTTGTAGTTAGAAACAAGTTTCAAACAGATTATAACAATCTTCATGAATGTTAGTGGTGATGTGCAGCAAGAAATGAAGCTGCACAGAAAGTCTCGGTAAAATAAGAACTCTGCACACACACTCCTATCTGTGTGTGTGTGTGTGTGTGTGTGTGTGTGTGTGCATACTGTACACAGAGAAACTGAAAAGAACCGCTGAGCTGTCATTTTATAACTTCTGCTTTGTGTCGACTGAAATGTCCAGAGAATATTTCAGAGAATATTTTGGATCCAGAAGTTGACAAGGAGACAAACATCTTTGAGGTAAAAATTAATAACTGTTTATAACACTGTGTGTCACTGATGAGAGTTTGAACAAGCTGACTGATGTTGTTGTTTGTTGTTTATGTTGTTGTTTGTTGTTGGTGTTTTGTTTGTTCTGCTCACAGGACACATGTCGACTTGCTGAGTTGAATTAAAACCTACGTTCACCTCAATGTTAACGACATGAGAACTAAATCAGTGAACATATTCGGGACCCTTTGGATCTTAAAATAATGTTGAGTTTGTTTTATTTGACAAATAATCAATGGACACACTTTTGATTTTGTTTATTTGTTAATGCCAACATGTAGACATGAAGATTGTTTTCAATGTGAAGGTGCTGTTGTCACCTGTAGTGCTGATGAGACGACTCCACCTAAATATCTAAATATCCCCATCATCATGATTTCAAAATAACCACAATATGACTTTATTTTAATCAAATCTTGCAGCCGTGCATCACATTCATATTTCTGCCCCCCACTGGATTTTAAACTTTATTTGAAAACTACTTTAACAAACTTAACATTTTTTATTGTTCAGTCAAACTTCACTTAAATAGTCTGTAGTTAAGAAAAAATCAGAATGTGTTTTTTTATTTGCAGAAACATCAAAGTCAGACTCTTCTTCTTCATTTCATCATGTCAGTGAGAACAAGACATCAGTTCACATCCTCCATGCTGAAGGTGAGAATTGTGTTTTATAGTAAAACTTTAATGTTAAATGTTGGTGATGTCATCATTTCATAAACTTTGCAGATCATTTCATATTAATTATCATTTACCTTGAAAAGAGATGGAGTCATAAAGAAGAGAAATGATGGTGATGGTGTGTTTTATTTGTGTATTTTTCATGAAAACAATCAGACTAAACTGTATTTTTTTAAAATATATTTTCAGGAGTCCAGGATGTTTCATCCAAAGATCCAACACGTCATCTGTCTCTGTATAATGTCCTGTGGAGGTAATTTCTATACAAAACACTCCAGAAACATGTTATTGTGTTGGAAAGTAGAATAAAAAAATCCAATCCCACCTTCATAAAGTTCATAAAAATCTGTGACGTTGTAATAATTCAACTCAAAACTAAAGGCTGCATTCAGTTCATTTCATCTGGGCCAAAAGAAAAAATGATCCATTGTGGTTTTTGCTTCTGGTTCAGTTTCTGTTCACACTGAATTCTCAATAAATGAATCAAGAGCTGACAGAGCATATTTTAAAAGTAAGAAATATAAATAAAAGTGTCACTATTATCCTAAATGTTTGCATGAAAATGTTAACATTTAAACTTTTAAATTTAACATGTTAAAAAAAGAACTAAAAAATGTGTTGCAGAAAGAAGTTAGCATGCTCAGCTAACAAAAACCCAAAATAAACTCACAAAATGTCAAGCAAATAAATCCACAATCCAGCCCCCTGTAGTCTAACTACAGTCAAAGACAAGTGAAATACTCATTAATACCTGTGCAGGTATCAGATTCAGTGCAGCAGACTTTGAGACAGTCACACCAGCAGAAACCACAGAGTAAGAACCTGAACTAACCCTGCTCAGACGTCAGACAGACATGTGTCTTCCCCAAAAAGCTGGCTTCATGTTCACTGTAGTGTCTCCGTCATGTGACAAAAATGACATCATATCCTGTGTCAGCACGAGGGTGAAGGCGTGTGTGTGTGTATATGTCTTAGTTTATCTTAGTTTAATGTGTCAGTATGTTTTTATTTTTTAAAAGAAAACGATAATTAGCTGAGGCTTTTGGGGGGAATCTCATCAGTTTCACTGGTATTTGGTTATAAAGAGAAAATAGAAAAAAAAACCTCTACATTTATGCTGCCCTGAATATTTGCTTGAAGCTCAACATGTGATGAGTGAGTCAGATGTTTCCTGTTTGTGTTTTAAAAAACAACTTTATTAAATTATTTTTAGAATGTAAAATGAATTAATTCAATTTGACATCATTTATAACTTTTGCTCTGGTTTCTTGTTTTCTCTTTAGTTTTCCTCACAGTGCAGTCAGAGCTGATCTGTTCACATCAACCAATCGTAGCCCTGGATGGTGATGATGTCATTCTGCCCTGTTACCTTCAACCTCCCATCAATGTCACTTCTGAGACAATATTGTGGATCAAACCTGGTTTGGACTACGACTATGTCCATGTTCACCATGAAGGACAAACGGAGCTTCAGAGTCAAAATCCGTCTTATAATTTCCGCACAAGACTGTTTGTGGATGAACTGAAGGATGGAAACGTCTCTCTGAAGATCCTCAAGGTGAAACTCTCTGATGCAGGAGAATATGATTGTGTCCTTCAATCAATGCAGAAGGAAGCTTCCATCCAGCTCACTGTTGGTAAGTCAAACTTGATGATAAATGACACATTTCTGCTCAGTGTAAAGAGCAGGAACACAACTGTGCATCAACAGTAAACAACTGTGATACAAGAAAACAAACAATAAACACTTGATGAGCACTTGAAAAATGTAAAATCAAAATTGAGTAAAAAAATATAAGTTTTCAGTTCTGATCACAGTCAGGCTAAGTAACATTTGCAAAACAGATTTTCTGAACATTTGTGTATCATGTTTATTTGCTAATAATCTTCTCTGCCTTTGCTGCTCTTTTGCTGTGCTTCTTGACACATTACTGCCTCCTGAAGATCAGTGGAATAATATGAAAGACGTCTCAGTCTCTTATTGCAGCTCAGAGGATCACAATCAGAATATCAATACAACACAGGTGCAAATAATAAATAAATAATATAAAGTCATTCTGCCTCTGATCAGGACACAGTCACAGTACAAATACAGACTGCATGTTGTTTTTCATGTGCAGGTGTTGCTGCGGTGCCCTGACTGGTGAAAACTGTGAGTCTTTATTAACAGAGAGCTCAGCACACATGTGCAGACACAAACTCCATCACAAGCCTGACTGTCAGCTGATCCAGCTGTGATCAGCTGTCCTCGTTGTCACAAACATGTCAGATCATGTGGCAATTCAGAGGAACAGATGTCTAATGTCTCTTATGTCCTCTCTCCTGACTTGGTTTTCTCAAATCTCTCCATAAATCCAACTAACAACAGAGTAAAATGTATAAACAGGCAAAAAATAGATAAATAATAATCTATTATTAAGAGCCTGATGAACCCTTAAATCTTGAAATGATTTCTGAAGCACACAGGAAGTCAGTCTTTAAATATATATATCCATATTTGACCTGAGGTCAGTCAGGTCATAATAATCATAAAAAACATTCATAAAATCATTTAACTGACTACAAAGAAGCTTGTGATATTACTCTGGATTTACTGCAGGGGGCGCTCGTGGTGAAGTGTCAGCTGATCGTCCATGTGGGTTAAGAGTCTAGTTCATGTTCCAGAAATCCCTAATAATTCAGATGGAGGCCATGATGTTTAAACAGTCCCTCCGCTCCTATAAAAGATTAAAATAGTCAATAAAAGCTGCCAGCAGGCTGTGGAGAACCAGGTGTGGAGGCTCAGCAGCCTGAAGAACCTCTGGAACTGGTCCAGAGATGAAGGTTCTCACTCTGGATTCTTTTAAGATGTAGAGGAGCTAAAATCTTGTTTTTTAGATTTCTGACTGTTGCTGTGGAGCATCATTAGTGTCCACATGAACCACCAAGATGGACAAAGACACACAAACAAATCAGTTTGTTATTTGCTGAAGTGTTTGATGTAAATTCCTCCTCTCTGATCATCAGGTGTCGTCTCCAGACCTGTCATAGAGATCATCTCTAAAAATACTGCAGAGGTGGTTTTACACTGTAAATCTGAAGGCTGGTATCCAGAACCTGAGGTGTTCTGGCTGGACGATGAGGGACACGTCCTCTCTGCTGGACCTACAGAGACAGTCAGAGGTCCTGATGGTCTCTATACTGTCAGCAGCAGACTGACTGTGGAGAAGAGACACAGAAACAACTTCACCTGTAGAGTCCAACAGAAGAACATCAACCAGATCAGAGAGACTCAGATCCATGTTCCAGGTAGAAGACAGCTTCTAAATAAATCAGACATAATGAAACTGTTCTGGTTTTAGATAGTTGAGAACTAGTTTAAAAATCATTCTGTTCTGTGTCATTTCAGATGATTTCTCTCTTCCGATGTGGATCATCATCCTCACTGTGCTTGCCGTTATTTTGTTCGTGATCTTCATTTGCGTGATGATCGAGAAACGTAAGTCACATATTAATGTGACCTCTTTTTTAATTATGCACTTGTATAATAACTCTTACCTTACTGCTGCAGCCGGTATCAAGACACATAAGTCTCAGTGAAAAACATGTCAAACAAATAAACATGAATAGATGATAAAAACCAAAGGGGCGATGCTAAACTGTACAACAAAGATACTGTCTCTTTATTGTCTAGTTACATGTGGTGGTTAATTCCAAAGCATCAGTAGCTCAAAGCACAAAAGTCACAATTTAATATTAATATATGTTTGTAAAATACTGTAAGCAAAATCTAATTCTAAAATGTGTTTGAGGTGGTGCAGAGATGAGATAAACTCTCATCATGGAGTCCTGGATAACTTGTAGTCCACCTGATCAGACACCATTCAGCACAGCTGCAGGAAAACTGAACATCTGTCATTTGGTTTCAAAGATGAAGATGAAGAGGAAAAATAAATGAACACCAGTAGTTTGTTTGTGTCTTTTATTTTAGTTGAATGTGATCACAGCTGTAATGCAAGTAAAGGTCTACTTTCATTTTAATGTAAAATTTTCAAGTCAACCACCTGCTGATTTGTTTCTTTAGTTTACGTTTGTTTCACGTGTTTCCTGTTCTAAGAAAAAAAAACATGAACACAGCAAATTTGAACATTCTTCTGTTTGCACACAGACCTCAAGAGGAAATGAGAAACTGTAATCCACAGTTTGAACAATCTGTTCAAGAAAGATGATAATAACATTCAGGCAGACAGTCTACATTTATCCAGACTGACTGGACAAGAGGCGGAACCATAGAACCGGAGAACAACTGGAGAAGGTGGACAGAGTGCATATCAACAGACAGAGTCTCAGGAGGAGGAAACAACAGACTGAACACATCAAGAACAACCTGGAAAAGAGAAGGTTAATATTTTATTTGTACCAATGATTTAACTTTCGCACCAAAAATTCTGAATTAACGACATTCATTCAAAGTTCATTGCTAAAATAATACATAATAATAAATAAATAACAAAAAGTTAAATGTGGTTAAAAATAACACACCATTATATATATTTTTTTATTTTGTAGTGTCCTAAATAGTGATTCAAATGCCACTTTCATTCTATTTTAATTGTGCAATAATCTATAAAACCTGCAGAGAAGCTGAACAGAAGATGAAGTTTTTGTCTTTTTGTTAGACAGTTTGTCAAACTTTTTTTCACTGCACATCACCTCAGAAAGAAATGAGCTCTGCAAGTAGCACTTTACTTACTGTACGCATTGATGCTCGCAGGTTTAATGAATACATAAATAACCTTGAGCTCTTTTTCTTGGTTCACTGTCATTTTCTTTATTTTTAACACAGCTGCTCAAAATGTTCTGTTCAATCTGATCTGCACTTTTCTTCACAATAGTTCATCTCTGGAGGCACTACTGCAGTGTTTGTGAAGTATTTATTTTCAATATTAGATGCTTTAAAATTAATTTATTTCATTTAAAAAATGTATATGCTGTCCAGTCCTTTTGACCCCACCAGAGGGAGCTTGTGTCCCACCACAGTTGTAGAAACTGGTCTGTAAAACAGCTGCATGTTCCTCAGTATGAGGGTGAAGAGGTGTGAGTCCTTGATGAGAACATGTTTAAATGTTTAAAGTTGACTAGTTTTGTTGTAATATGATGAAACAGATGTTCTGCTGCACTCTGTCATGTTAAACAAGTGAACCTGTTACTGATGAGAAAGAGAACAAACAGTTTGATGTAAATGTTCAGGAGACGTGAACATGGAGTTTGTTTTGTTTTAAATCAGGACAACATGTAAAGATTTACTGAGAACATTTTACTTTCTGTTAAACTGATTTACTGAAACTTTATGTGTGTTTTTCATTTGAAACACTTTTAGTACTTTGTAAATATGGTCATTATTTGTGTGAATTTGAAGACTGAAGGTGTTTAGTTTTGCTGATGGTCTTTTTAAAAAAAGTTTTTTGTCTTTTTGTTTTCACATTTTCTTTTTTCATCTCTCCCAGTTTGAAGTGTTTTGTGATGACAAGGAAAACTTTTTTAAAGGGAGTTTTAAGCTCAAATTCTGCCAACTTTAAGTGTTTGAGGCCTGATGTTTTTTGTTTGTTTGTTTATTTTAAACCATTTCTGAAATATGTGAATGTAAATAAAAGGAAAAGCTGATTATATTGAAGCTCAATAAAACAAAACCTGCAGCTGAGCTGAACACAAGTTTTTGCCTCTTTGTTTACAGCAGAACTCTACAACAGTGTTTCAGATCAGATGATGATCTTATATGATCTTTGTTTTGTTGGTGAAGTATTTCTTTGGTAATATAGTTTCATGTTACAGGTATGTGGGCTAATATGTCTGATACATTCCTGTGTTTCTGATGATTGATGCAGTCTGACAGGATTTACTGTTCTGAGTATATGAGCAGTTTCTCCCTGAAGTTTGTAGACTGAAGTTTGTTCAGTGTCTGTTGTGTCTCAGCATGTTGTTTCTGTGATTAACTGACAGACAGTTAAAAGTCTTTGACTGTGGCAGCATCACAGAACAGATGATTCATGTTTCTGTCACTAGAGGGCGCTCCTCACCAGACTGTCAGGGATGTGAGTCACCTCACTCTGGAGGATAAAAACAACACAGACAGATCCTCCACAGAAGCTGAAAACTCCCCAACGTAAATACACTGATTCAACCCTGAAACAACGACTCAGCTGTGTCCTAATAAAAACTGTGACGGGGTTGAACTTTTTGGCTAAAAGTAGCCATAACTCCATATTTAGAGAGAGTTAGAGAGTTCCAGAGTCTGGATGCAGAGCTGCTGAAGGCTCTGCACCCATAGTGGTCAGTTTAAAGTTAGGAACAGATAGAAGGGCAGCTGAGGGGGAGCGGAAAGCACGGGTGGGGGTGTGAGGTTGGAGAGGGTCTGACAGGTATTGGGGGGCCAGGTTATAGAGAGCTTTGAATGTGAGGAGAAGGACTTTATGTTGGTGAGACTAGGTGGTTCAGGTGTGATAGCCGTCGCCACGGTGTGTTGATCAGACACAGAAGACACAGAACTTTCCTTTACCAGTTTTAATGGTAAATATTGGGATTGAGCACGTGTGTGGTCTAACGAGAACATACAAGAACCACAAAAAATAATCAGATTATACAATACAGATTGTACAATTATTTACATTCAGAAATCAAACAGAAATAGCACGTTCAGGTCATTAACAACTATGTCCTCTCTTAAGCTTCTGAGCTTTAATATGACAGTATCAGCAAACATCTAACAACTTGCAGCCAC
>JAJHUR010102874.1:0-23297 GCA_027495735.1 Lutjanus campechanus
TAAGTAGGAGCAAGAGCTTGGCCTGGCCAACAGCTTCACAAACACTGCATGATGCTTTTCAAGTGAATGTCACAACCAGTTGGAGAGCCAGTGATGCAGCTTCAAGAATGACAATGCACACGTTTCTAAAGAGCAATGCCAAATGCAGTACATTTAAGGTGATGGCATGTGCATTAATGGACCAAGTCAACCACGTGGAACAAAGCCAAGGAGACACTACATGTAACCTTGCACAGACAAAACCAAGGCGCTCACAGTTCTGTCGTGTACACTGGGTGATTGCTCACCATATAATTTAATTTTGCCACTGCTCTGCAGTAAAGATTCAAAAGTACTGACACTTTTTAAATGTCACACCTTAAAAAAACAATGCAAATAGTTCACAGTAACAACGTACAGAAGCAGCTTTGCAAAACTTGACAGTGTTCAATGTCTTTTCATATTCTTATTTTTCCCATGGTATCAAAGATTTCTTTTTCTTAACTATTGTCCCAAAGTTTAAAAATCTGGTTTTGTGGCAACTCTGCAGTAGTGTGTACCTTTGTAACTGACCTCTTAAGTTTGTGAGTTGGTGATTTACTGCTGACAAATTACAATGCCAGTTTTGATCAGCTTTATGATGCTTATTATTTTACTAAACAGCTGAGCTGTTACCTAAATTATCTAAAGATAACTAATAAAGTGATCATGACTTCACTTATTTGGCCAAAATATCATGTGAAGTTAAGGCACCATGAATGGTTTCAGTTGGAGTGGAAAAGCAGAACATGTTATTCTTCACTGACTGTTCTGCTGCAGCTGTTTAATCATAAATACCATGGTCTAGTGATACTCAAATTTTCACAACAATGCGTGCAACTGCAAGTCAATTCATCATCTTGGTGGTGACTGACTGTATGTATATTCAGGATTTCTGCAAGCCTCATCAAGTTATATTTAAGGAACAACATTTTGCTGATCAACACAACCAATTTGCCAGCAGCCAAATAATGTGAAAGCAGATTTTTTTGGAATACTTTTGTCAGGGTTCGCCATAAAACTGCAACATTAAACTCCCCCCCCATATTAACTTGTACAACCAACATACAGTATCCCAGAGCTTTTGAAGCCTCAATTTAAACATTTCAAAACTGAATCCAGGATGCCACACATCCTGTTACAGTGATCCTGTATACTGTAAATTGGGTGTGTGCTGCCACCACCGCTATACAACCAACAGGACAGAAATCCTCTTAAGGCTCATTATGTCTACCCAACCCCCCTTTTCAAAAGGTTTCACAAAGAGAAGTGTCCGACAGCCATTTTGAGCCTTCCCACATCCTGCTTTGTTCATAAGGCCGGAAGTCCCTGCCCAAAATGCTAGCAAAGGGATAACCATGGAAAAAAGAAAAGGATTTCCATGCCGGCATTTCCTGTGCAGAGACCATGGGTTATTACCTGAAACGAGAAGCACCCCCTTCTGCAATCACACTCTCCACTTTGGCGGCTTGACAATGAAGAATACTCAAAAGAATAAGAATAATAGGAGGGGATGGGGAAAACGGTGCTGAGGAAGAGAAAGGGGAGTGCAATTAGTGACTGCATGGGGGTGGGAAAAACAACACGCATTTATAGACATCATTCCCTATAACACTCTTGATCGGACATCTGACATGGCATGGCGAGTTATCTGAGGACAACATCTGTTAGCCTACTCAGCTAGATAAACAAGGGATAGTTCACCCAAAAACGAAAATTCAGTCATTATCTTCTTATCCTTATGTAGTCTGAAGGTTGGATTTAGTGTTTTTCGACAAAACACTGCTGGAATTTTACAGTAAATCAGCATTGCAGAATTCCCCAAACAATTTAAGTGAATGGTAACCAGTTTTCAATGCTGTTTTCCTGTGAAACTCCAGCAGGGTTTTGTGGACTGAAACACTAAACCCCACCAGCATGAGGGTGAGTGGATAATAACTGATTTTTTTATTCCTTTTGGGTGAACTATCCCTTTAAGTAGCCAGTTCTTTGTTACAGGCCTAACCACTGACGAAAAATCAAATCATCCAAGCAACCTCTTCGCCGTAGGAAATCATCGTTATAAACATGATACCTTACACACCACGGTTGCGTATTGATTAGCACGCTGCGTTCATTGACATCAAATGCCAAAACCTTGAAATCTGTGCTCATCTTTTCTCTGCTACAACAAAGCAGAGGTGCGTCAGCTAACTGGCTAACGCTAACTAATTAGCTGGCTATGTTGCTACATCCATACGTTAGCTACGTCACGACATCAGAAAGATGTTTACCACGTTTAAGATATTATTTTATACAATTTACGATGTGTTGAATCGGTTGTATAACCTTGTGTTTAGAGAGATGCTTGCAATTGCACTGGAATATTGCTGCTGTCTAATCCAAGATGCTTTGTGCTGATTTGCTATTTGGATCGAAAATAGCCTGCAAACCTAACGTTTAACGGTTCACCATGATGCAGTGAAATGGGGCAGGGCAGCGTGGTTAGCCGCTAATATTTCCAGTCTGTGCTTGTGTCGCCATCCCATCATGGCTTGACACTTAACATCAGGATTCAAGGCCAGTTATGAAGGGATCTGGCCCCCCAAGTCCCGTGTAGTGGGATAAAATGACACCTACACGACGCACTGCTACGTTAATTTTCCTGTAACTAACGATTAAGAGTAGCTAGGCGACGACGCCATTTTCTACTTGAATGTAAATCAGCTGAGCCATCGCTAAGCTAGGCTATCTACCGGCTCCCAAGCTAACGTTAATATGCTACAGCTAGCTTCAGCAAGCTGATGTTAAACGTTAGTACTACAGCTTGCTAGCTAGCAGGAGCCATTTTGGATGAGCCGGTGCGGTTTTGTAAGGGAGAAAAAAAATCTGCCTTACCTTTACCAAAGCAACTTCAGTTTTATATTGTTGTGTGACTACCAAAGAAGAAATAAGACAGTTGTAAAAGAAACGCGGGTTATGCGACGGATATCAGGAGAGCTAAAGGCAGAAAGATGACCGCACAAACACACACATCAATCTTCTACTTGCAGCCTGGCTTGTTTGCGTTAGCTAGCTGGTAGAGAGCTCAGAAGCTTGATGGGGGACAGGAAAGTCACCAATTTGCATTGGTCACGTATTTTGTTGCCATGTCAATCCGGGCCAATCACAAGAGAGATATGTTATTAAGGCGTTTCCAACAGCCGATATCAACCAATAAGAGGCATCTTGACACAAAAGAGGCCGCCCTCTTTGGTTGATTGACACACAATTTAACATCTGCAGTGCAGGAAAAGATACTGGTAATCAACTCAAATTAATGTAGATAAAGGCATTAAATTACTACTACTATAAGTAAATATTCAGGTTTTTTTAGTTGTTTTTTTTTACAATTATTAAAAAATAATATTTTTAATAAAGACGGCAATGTCAACAAAACAATCTGACTTTAATTTTTGCATTTGACTCTTGACCCTCATCATATTACCTGATTAATTATTTTATGATTTTATGGAACAGACTATTCTTCATCAACAAATTTAAGGTGTAAAAGAAATCACAGTCCTCTATTGCTTTTTCTACAGCATATATTTTCATTTGGACAATATCAAATGTCATGATGGTTTTGACCAAATACCTCTATTGATACTGTAGGGATGATTATTGGTTCTTTCACAAAATATTAACACTGACATTTTTGATAAATAATTATAGTAATGACTAAGTGGGTAAAGGCAAATAATAGAACAACTAGAACAGTCTGCTAAGTTTAAAAAATTACACTGTCATTAAAAATTAGTCTATTCACAATAGTCACATGGCGGCCATTTTTCACTGAGGGTAGGAAGTAGTAGTTAATAGGGTAGTTAATATCTGCAGGGACATTGGGACATTGGGCCACACACACTAATGGGTCATCAAATATGTTGTTTTAGCTTTAAATATGGTCTGATGTCTCACCAGATTTTCACTTTGCATTTTCTTTTAGTTCTTTTATATGACTACAGCAGTACAATATTTGAGCTTTCCACTGAGTGTGACTTTACAGGAAAATGGCCACTGTGAATGTAATGAATTGCTTTTCAATTTTTCTGTTTCAAGCAGGGATCAGTTCACAAAAGGTAACTACAGTGGGTCATAACAACTTTTGCAGCAAGCTTTTACTGGCCTTGAACTACAGAGTAAAACATATATATGATGTATCTTATTATTTTTAAATGACTAAAATGACCTGTATATATCTCTAGATAATAATATATAATAACAAAAAGACTTATCTGTTTGTTTCCTGAATAATTTTGTGCATTGTCATACATTAAAAGGAAGCAGAAACAACATTTTCAATGACAAGTTGCTAATAACAAGAAGCAAAAAAAAAAACAAACAAACACATTTTCTTGTCACTAGTGTAAGTTAATTTTGTTTGTTGCCAGTCCCAATTTCCCCAGTGTCAGGAATCATGAGTGTCAGTACTGTAAAACAACACAATTAATCACTGCACATGTATCAAAAAAATTATAGTGAATATATAATTGAAACACTATAAATATATATTTTCACTGTTTTCAAAGAAAAAACATTGTCTCATCATCACAAACACACATTTGAGCATATATTCAAAAGGACATAATGCCAAAAAAGGTATCCCTAAACTTATAATTTATGTTTAGAAGAACACTGAAAGCCAAAAAGCGGAGAAAATGAAAATTTCACAGCAACTTACTTCAATAGATGTTTGACTTTTCAACCCAGCTCAAACTATCAAGTTTTGAAAAAGTTTTATCAACCAATGTTTCAATGAGACAGTTAACTCTCAGTTAACTTTTTGTTCCTTAGATAAACTTGAATCTTTAAAGTTGAGATTTGATTTGTACTTCCAAAACTGTTTAACAAATTGAAAAACAAAGAGGATAATGGTTAATAATTTACATTTTCAATTGCAACCATTTAATTTTCAAGCACCCAAATAATGTCAAACCAGGTTCACAGCTCACTGTGAACAATTTTTGACACATATTTATGGGGGTTTCTAAAACTCAAAGTTTATCTTAAGAAGAAATCTTAATTACCTCAACAGAAGTTTGTAAGTCGACAAAACTTTGTTTAGTTTATCTTAAAACTGAAGAGTTTGAGTTTGATTCAAAACTCAAAACTTAGTGTTGTCTTGAATGATCAATTTTCACAACTTTTTTTGACAAGAAGAAGAGGGCGTACTTTATTGATTCCTCCAGAGGAAATTCAATTTTTTCACCCTTGTTGTTACAGGCACAAAATACACACAGACAAGACCTATTCACATTCATTAATATATGGCTGGATGCCAGAGATGGTGCTGCCAGCAGCAGCAGCCACCATCTGTTCTGACTGGCCTTGACTGGACTTGAACCAACCACCCTCTGATTCTCCAGCCACGTCCCCACAGACTGAGCTACTTCTGTCCATTTAATTCTGAGGAATCAATATTTGGCATAAATAATGTGAAGAAAGGATTTTAAGTATGGGTCAGTTTCAGGGTTCAGGTTGCTGGAGGCTACAAGTAACACATTTATATATTATATGTGCATTTTTTATTTAAATCAAAGTACACAAACTCAACTTTCTTATGACAGTGGGCTCATGATTTTTGCTGGATGCAGCATCTATTAAACCTTTTGTTTAAGAGCTCAGCCACCCTGCAAATGTATTGTAGAAGCTGAAGAAAATCCACTTCTGATTACTGTCCTGAACAGTTATAACTGACTCCATTTTTACTTCATCCACAACTGGCAGGGGTGGAGCTGAATCAGTCCAGGCCAAGGGCAAACGGCAGCGCATCACTCAGTCTGCTGAGAAGGGCAGGGGTCACGACCTCCTCTTCTCCATGCAGCCAGGAAAATAATTGGGACCTCCATCACCCTAGACACCCCCAAACCTTTGCTGGCACTTTCAGCTAATCAAGCCTCCACCTCTTCACCTCTCCTGCTGCACTGCTGCCAAGAAAACATCAGTTTCAAGCAAGAAATTAAATGATTTTGTGGAATCATCTGAACATAATATTTAACATTTAATCCATTAAATGTAATTAACTCTTATTTGTTGTAAACCTTTTAAGCTATTTTTCAGCTCATGTATGTTTATACTAAAGCCATGTAATATTCTAAGAGCTCTATTTTAGTCCAGAACGGACACGAACGTGGACAGCTGCAGACACGGACGCCAATTAATTTGGTTTATACTTCTTTCTGAAGTCTGTGCAGAGGATGCATTCGACACGTGCTCGGTACAGTCTTAGAAACAAAGGTGCTAACAAGAACCATACAGGACTCTTCGACTAGTCCCTGTAGGAGAACCCTTTTTGGTTCCTGGTAGAACCTTTCATAAAGGTTGCACTTAGAACCCTGTCAGTGAGTTCTACCTATAACCTAACATTGAGGGTTACACCTAGAACCATCTGTGAAAGGTTCTACAGTGAACCCTGGTGTAATGGTTCCACCCAGAACACTCTCTGGTGGTTCTCTCCAGAACTTTTCCACTAGCTGGGTGCAAACAAGAACCCACCCGAGGGGTTCTACTGAGGACCTTTTTTTATATTCCAAGGTTTTCAACACACTCAGGGTTCTAATAACCGTTTTGTATTCCAACACTCCAACACTTACATCACTGGCCGTGTCATTATCTTTCATGGTTATTATATTTTTGGATGAGTTTCTTTTAGAAAATAGTTTTTTAAGGATGATTTTATATCTTCTTGTTGAAAAAAATGAATTACACATTCACAACTTTGATAATCAGGCACTGAATGTCTGTATCTATATGGAGGATACAGCTTTCACTGTTGACAGGATGCAGTAAGTGTAGGGGAATCACAGGGAAAAGGATAAAAACAGGAATAATACATTTTGTTTATAAATGATAAGAGCTTGTTATTAGTCCAAAAATTAAATTTGTTTCCAGCATTCAATACATATCACTTTTTAAGACTTTGTATGCAAAACATGAAAGAAAGTAGCTAACCTATTGTTTAGAAAATGTTTTAAAAGTTTATTAATGAACTTTATAAAAGGGAAAACACTAAAGTTATACCCAAAATGGACAAACTATAGGAGATATACAGTGCAAATGGGATATCTCAGGTCATATTTTGAAAAAAATATGCATAGTATAATATTATAATATTTTAGATCCATTAGTATATAACAATTAATTATTTCTCCAAAATATTTCTATATGCTTCTCATTTAAGGGTTAAAAGTGTAAAAAAAAAAAAAAAGAAAAAAAAGAAAAGCTTTTTACATTACAATTACTTTTATATTCCATAAGTATATGTGAATATTTCATATGTATACATGTAAATGTATCTATATTTATGTATTCCTGTTTTTATTCCTAGATTGTATTTAGAGTCACAAAATTCACCAATACCCAAAAGTAAAAACCCTTAACTATCCTACTGGTCTTACAGGTTACAGCACATACATATTTCTTTCCTATATATTTTACATATAATATATTTTTTTAGATTTTCTATTTTTCTCTACTTTTAATTGTTTGCACCATTGTTGTTATGATTGTACTCGGTTTCATTGTGCTGTGAGCAATGAGAAAAAAAATGAATTATATTTTATCCTATTCTCTTTTTTTGCATCAGAGAGGATAAGATGGTAATTGAAACTCCCAGTTTGTGGTACGCAGATGTCATCTTGTGGAGATTTTCCCATTATTTTGTCCACCCACTGAGCTTCACAGAGGTGGCATATATAAAGGCAATGGGAAAAGATAGAGGTCAAGTAAACCTGCAGGGTAGGGTGTGGATGCTCAGGGTCTACTCCTTTCTCCATTTTAATTTAGTAATTTAATTGAGGAGAGGATGTT
Organism: Lutjanus campechanus; assembly: GCA_027495735.1. Taxonomy (NCBI): domain Eukaryota; kingdom Metazoa; phylum Chordata; class Actinopteri; order Lutjaniformes; family Lutjanidae; genus Lutjanus; species Lutjanus campechanus. The sequence goes on from JAJHUR010102874.1 coordinate 7,849, forward strand.
GTGTGAGACTTAAATGAGACCTGGCCTTAACTGTAGTTCATTCAACTTTCCACTAGAGGGCAGAATGAGCCTCCAGTTGGGATGAAAGACATCAAAAGGTGTCATGAACTTGTACTGTTCTGTTGATGCACTCTCCTCAATCCTATTACCTTCTCCTATCATAACCACTGACTTCAAACCCTACAGACAAAATAAAACACCTGTGAGCTGTTCCCCTGACAACATTATCTTGTTGTTCTCCTTCTATCTGTCTCTCTTTATTGTTCTCCACACTTCCTTCAGGAAAACTTTCATCTTGCAGGTCTGCAGTAACCCGTCTTATTGCTTCACGAGGATAACGATCTCTGACCCAATTAGCTGTCTTTATTAAATAACCGTCCGCTGGCCCTCATTTAAACCACCAGCCAACCCTAACACCAGCCTCAACCCCTCCTTTTGTGTTTTTAAAGTACAAAGTGATTACAGATTTAATTAGCTGAGGACCTTGCTTCCATATCCGTACTGATGTTTGTGCAGAGTTTGGAGCCTCAGCTGTGTGATGATAACTTGCAGGGGAAATGAAACAGACGCTGGGCTCTTGTGAACTGAGGCTACGTCCACACTTTCAGGTCATCTTCATAAACATCCACCAATAAGAAAACTTCACCACCATAGCATGTTGATATAGCTGTATGCAGTGATTTAGTCATTTTCTTTTACATATTTTGCTGTTTGTCAGACAATGAGCAAATAGAAAATAGTAATATGATCTACACTTTAAGACAAGACTGCACTCAAACTCAAAATGTCAAGGCAACTTCCTTGAAGCTAATTTTCAAGCGATGACAAATTTACAGTTTACAGCTCACTCTAAACAAAATCTGAAATACAATTTTTGGGGGGTTTCTAAAACTCAAAGATTCAAGTTTATATAAAGAAGAATAGTAAATTATCTCAACAAAAGATTGTAGGTGTGCAAAATTTTGTTTAGTTTGTTTCACAACTTTAGAGTCTGATTAAAAACAAAAAAAAAATCTAGTGAAGGCGGTTGCCTTGAGATTATGAGTTTTCTCAACGTATTCTTTTTTATACAGTTTAGGACAGCAGTCCAATTTGACTTTTTAATAATGCCACACAGACATTTCAGGCCAGACGCCCTTCTCCAGCATGTAATATTGTTTAATACTGGCCATTGGTGTGGCAGTATTAAAAAAGTTGTTAACAGCAGCTAGCAGCTTTACTGGACATGTCCAGACATGTTTGAGCAATCAGAGCCAGAGGATGGTGACAGGATGGTATTTTTTTTTCTCTTCTGTCTCAGATTGTTGGAACTAAAGTGAGCTGAAGTGAACTTCTGCCTAATTTGGACTGAGAAAGTAGCTTAAGGTATGGTCATAATTGACCGTTCAGAAGCGTGAGGTGTGTCGTTTGTGTGTTGGTTCGTGGGGCTTAGTGTTGGGGGACCATGACTCTGGCACATCACCGAGCCATGTTTTAGGTCTGGCCAAAAAATCCTGAAAGGAGAGGCCATGAACAACAGTTTACCGGTCTATCTCCACAATTCAGTGCCACATAGTTCTCAGTGTTTTCACATTTTCAGCAACTATGTTCTAACATGTATAATGTGTTTAGAGGAAAAACTCCCTTTTTCCTTTACACAGTCTTTAACTTTAAAAAGTTTGTGTAAATGACAATAGACAGAGCAATCTCGGTTTAGGCAACAAAAGCACTTTGGTTAAGGTAAGGAAATATCATGATTTTGGTTTTAATTGTACTTTATTTGCTGTTGTAAATGAGTTGCATACTTTCTGGGAGACATGGCAGGGAAAACTCTGACTTAAAGGCTCGATACAGACACCGAACATGGACGTGCACATGGTTCTATATCACTGTGTGTCTGTAATGTACAGAAGTGTCCTTTCATGTGCAGATGGCACGCCAGCATGGTCATAAGTTTTGAGCTGCATGAGGTCCTTCACGGATATGGACATGGAAAGTATAATTTGAGCTTCAGTATGGATGGAGAGCCAAAAAAAAAGAAAGAAAAAAGCTTACATGTTGTATATATTCTTCAGAGTAAGGGCTCTTAGCACGGGTCAAACAGTCTCAGTAAAAAATCAAAAATGCAAGTCTCCTTCAAAAACACTCCAAGGCACACTGTAAGGTTTGTATAAAATTAAAATGCCATCGTTTTGGATGACAAAGAGATTTAAAAGAGTTTTTAACCTGGAGTATCCAAAGAGAACCTGAAATGTGACCAACAGAAAGACCCAGCAGTGCTTCCACTCTATTTTCTACAAGCTTACATGTTGTTCTGAGACCACAGAAGTGCTCTATATAGGGATACTCACGGCATAGATAAATGCAATGAAAATATGAAGCACAGTGAAACTTTCAACCCTGTAATATTTGATTTTCCACCCAGGGTTATGATCTTTCCACTGTAATGATTATGAAGCATTATGCACAGCCATGGCAGCAATCATTCTTTTATACTTTGTTCTTCTTAAGAAACATTTGCTGTCATTACACAAAGGTTCTTGCTGCCATAAATAAAGGCCACCGAATGAGCTGATGAGATGATGATTCACAAGAAAGTAAAATATGCACGTACAGTAGAAGCTGATGAACGGGGTTATCGCTGCAGTCTAAACTCTGCGTAAAGCTGTCACAGGCTGTAAGCATCAAACTTTACTTTTATTTCTCTTTCTCCTAACAGGATTTAAAAGGAGCCTTTGAAGGAATCAGGTACTGTCAAAGACTCGCAAGAGCGGCTGGTGCTTAAAAAAACAACCAGAGTGACCTTTTCCAAAGATGCATTTATCGCTCAATGACAGCTGCATGAGGGTTTTTTTTTTTTTTCAGGTTTTGTTGGAAAGCAGCTCGAGTGAATGCAGGTCTGTCTGTGCTGCAAAGGTGAATGAGGAATAAGGAAGATCTGATGGTTTAAAAGAGAGAAGAGTGAAATACAAACCACTTTCATCCACGTATTTTCTGTGCACAGAAAAGCTTTTTTGGTAATTTCTTAGAGTTCTATACCAAAATGTCCTGACAAAGAGCCAATGACTGAATCTGAATCAAAGCAGTTTAATTATCTTTGCTGAAGTAGCATAAACACCTCGGGACTGACAAGGTCGCGCTGTGCACCTTTCCACAACGGCTGTTTATACCAGGTTCACCTTTAACCCGGCCCTATGTGCATTCATCCATGACCTTCAGAGAACATAGAAAATATGAATGAAACACTCCTTTGCTCTCCTCTGAGACGTGTGTGACCTTTCTCACACATTTCAGAGCCTCTATTTATCCAGGGAAGGGTTCTCTCAGTGTGCCGCAAGCTGTTTTTTCAGCTCCAAAAGCTCGGTGTTTATACAATGTTCACACCTGAGAGATGCTCAGCACCGCCAAGTCCTCTACTGTCAGCCAATGAGCACGCAGGACTGGCACAAAAATCCACACTAAATCATTTTAACATACTAAAACAGGCACCGGCAATGTGCATTTACAATCAAAAACAGCTTTATTGGCCGTGTGTGTGTGTGTGTGTGTGTGTGTGTGTGTGTGTGTGTACACAGACAAGATTTTGACTCTGCTTTTTCTTTGTTTGGGTTTAGTTTAGTTTATTAGTTTATTTGTAAGAGAAGTACAGAAAAATATTAAGATACGTTAATCCTTTAGAAATTTGCAGTCTTACACAGCAAAGTGCAAAATGAAAAGAATCAATCAATCAACCAATAAATAAATAAATAAGAAAGCAATACAAACAAGTGTAAATATAAAAAATAGGAACGAGATAAACAAGGGGAAATTCAAAAGAAAAGAAAAAAGAAAAATCAAATTTCCAACACCAGTTCCTTGCCGGCAATGTTATTTACATCTCCAAGAACAGTTCTCAACAAGATACAGTAGAAATACATTTGAAAACACACACACACACACACACACACACACACACACACACACACACACACATATATATATATATATATATATATATATATATATATATATATGTATACATATATATGAACAATAAATAACAACATACAGTGTTTTATGTAGCAGTATTCTTACTGACCAATCACATACAATGAAGATATGAGATATTGCGACCAGCTGAGGGTAGCTGACAGCAGAAAATGGTTTGGTAAACATCAGTTTTCTTGGAATCTGTCAATATAAAATGACATTCAATCATCATACAAGGAGTCACCATTTTTCTCTAACAATAGGCTTGGTAGACCTTGTTATAATGCAAGTGTACTGGGAAAAATCACTGGCTCTGCTATTTCCCACCGCCTATACAACTTCACACCGCATATGTGAGCTTTGCTGAGGGGTATTCTGAGAAAAGTGGGAAATGGCTTATCAGAACCAGAGGTCGCAGGTTCAGGAAAAGAGAGCAAAAAATTGAAACAGTTCATCCAAAAATAACTTCTGGAAAATACAGAAGATCACAGATTGATGATAAGGAACGGTGAGATCTGAAGGTGTTACCAGGTTTTCTTAACACTACAAAATCTGCCGACACTATGTTCTCTACCACCCTGCGTTGTTCTCCTTCTGAGTTTCCTGCCTGTTCTTCCGTTACCTGTTGTTGCTAAGTGTCAGAGTGCACAGAGACACAGAGTGTTCCCATAAGCATAAGCACACGGTCTCCGGTGAACAGTGCAAGGTGAGACAGAGAGACGCTGTGCTGCCGCCAGAGGAGTGCTCACTAAGATTACAGCATGGGAATAAATGACAATAATATTAGGTTTGCGTATATTTCTCACTTTTGGCCTGATGGCCTGAATGACTTGCTAGATTTGTTTGTTATATTTGTGTCTGAAACTATAAGGTCTGTCCTTTCTTTTGATATATTCCATGTTAACATATTCATAGAACTGAATGTTACCTGTTTATTTACCTGTTTGGTACAGTAAGTCTTCACTCTAGTTTGCGAAAATATCTGGGGAGGAGCAAAGTGGTAGTTGGTGTGCAGCGAGAATATTTTTTTAGATCTAACATGGTAAATTAAGGGTTTATTTCAACCAATCGGAGTTGGTGATTGTTGGAACGGTGGAAAGATGAACCAAAATTTTCCTAATGAGAATTATTTTGTGTCTGTCCAGGTTAAAGCGTTTTACTTTGTTAATAAAAGTTGTTTCTGTAAATGGAGTCTGGTGACGTTGGTAAGCGATAAATCAGCTGCATCTGTTTGAACAAAATGGATCTGTGTAGAGAACCTTTCTATAATGTTGTCAGACACTTTGAATAACAATCTGCAGCTGTTAGTGGCAAATCAAGAACTTTTTGTTGATGTACTTTGGTTCCCAATTACCCTTCAGGATTAGGTTTCATTACAGCTGTTTTTGTGGCTCAGTGCTGGACCAATTTTTAAACGTGGCAAAATATTGTCTGGGTTGAAAAATACCATAGTTATCTTTTAATACCTAGCCTCATCATTAGGTCGAATTTCTATTTGTCCAATACCTTGGTTTCTGACCAAATTCTTGCAAAACGCCTGCAAAAAATGGCTAAGAAGGCCATAGCCATCATGCCAGTTTGTCCTTCTGCCCCTCAACAAATTATATGCCCTGAGGCCACAGTGGCCTTGATGCCCCACCCTCACTGCCCCAGCTGATTAGTCCAGGGCTAAATGTGTATGAACTTCTGACTCAGGAGTTTGTATAAATATTGGTCATTTGTAAATAATAATACTCTCTTTTTTAAGTAAAAAACTTTTTTGAAAATGATTCAGGCCTATTTCAAATACAACCATCCTTAACCCTTAAGTTAAATTCATTATTTATGGACTTAAAATCATTCTTCCATGGCCTTGCTGCACCGGCATTTGGCTTTCAGGCCCTCAAAACATCGACAACATCCATCAATTGAAAGTGACCTTGACCTTAAAATGGTGAAATTAGCAAATGTTAGCATGCTAACTTGCCAGACTAAAGTGGTGATTATAAACAGTACACCTTCTAAACGTCAGCATTTTTAGCACTGTCATTGTGAGCATGTTATTATACTGATTTGAGCATTTAGCTCAAAGCACTCTTGTGCTTAAGTTGAGCACAACAGAGCTGCTAGCATGGCTGTGTAGAGTCTTGTTTTCCTTTAAGTGCATGCTAAGTGACATTGTGATAGGCAATTTCAGGATTCAAGCTGGCAACTTTCCACCTACAAGCCCTCTTTCGTAGCCCTCAAGTCACCACCACCACCTGCATCTTCTCCTCTCTATTGTACCGGTAATTTATGTTGAGAAGTGTCTGATATGTTATGTTAGACATCCTTTTTTCAACATAGGGTCAGTAATAGATATGAGAGCAGGGGCAGGTTGTAGTCGCAAACTTGAAAACAATTGACTGTGTTCAACCCTCTAATCATTCCCCCATGTCCATGGAGGGTTTTATAAAAAGTCTCCCATTCCCAAGCTGTCTGCCAAGGTGCTGATAAACTGTGGTACATGTGACCCTCTTCACATGCGAATCAATAATGCACTGTGATATCTTCTTTTTAATCTCCCCAGTCAATTACATTGTACCTGACAGGCTAATCTAAAAGAAGGCATTACTGTTTGAGTGGCCCGTGGCAAAGGGTATCGCTCTCCGAATAAGAAAGGGGTTTGTGGCTGCTTGTATGAATTAAGAGTGCAGAAAGCAAAACGGCTTTATATCAAATTTCAGACTCTACAGCAGACGTAAGAGAAAAGAATTCACTCTTCATGTGAAAATCAATATGAGCTGATGTTTGCAAACTTACAGTGAGTTTCTGCTTGATCACAAGATGGCAATTTGTTTGGCAGACTGTTCCATAAACTTCTCAAAGTGGAACTATTCGTCACTTGTCAGCAACATGCCAAGAACGACCTATTAAAGGGCAAGTTCACCCCAAAATCAAAACTATATAATTTTCCTTTTATCTGTAGGGCTATTCTTCAAGACAGTTTTGGTGTGAGCTACAAAGTTTTGGAGATATCATACATATCCAGTATAATAGGACTAAATGGTGCTCGGCTTGTGGTGCTAAAAATGCCAAAAATACAAAAAACCAGGGTGCCACCCAGACTTTTTTGACTGGGTGATCTAAGTGGGGCACTGATTTATCCAGGGGTGGCACACACGCATAGCACATGTGCAAATTAATGTACCATTTCTCATATCTACTTTAATTATTAACATTACAGTATCTTACAGTTTCTTAAAAGAAACCGTACCTTCATTATACCACTTTCCTTAATGCAGTGGTTCCCAAACTTTTTCTGGCATGCCCCCCTTTCAGAAGCTGAAAATGGTTTGTGGCCCCCACCCCACAATTTAAAAAAAAAATCAATTATTAACAATACTTTGGGATGGAACTGATAAAAAGGGATTCAAAAGAGAATCAGCAAACTCTTGTCATATCCATTCAACTTTTGTTCTCTTTATTTCTCGCCTGGTTCTTCACCAGGTCATGCTTCCCTTTTACTTTGCGTTGCTTTCTGTTGTTTTTCACTGACAACACTGATCCTCACTGATCACCACATTACATTTATTATTGTTTAAATTTTGAGTAAATTTCAGTTTGCTTTTGATAAGTTCAGTGTGCATCTGCCTCTGTTGTTGCAGCCTGTGACCCAGTTGTAACAATTTGGAGGCTCGTCCGGGATTTTGGCGCTATGAGTACCCACAAGCCGAGTATCATTTAGATCTATTATATTGACGAGAAGGCTGATATTTCCAAACTCTGCAACTCACACCAAATGCATCTAGATAAATAAATAGCCCTACAGATGTGCTTTTCATTTTCGGGTGAACTGTCCCTTTAAGACTTGGACAGAGCGAGAGTGCATTTTCAGGATCAAGTGCAAGAGAATTACTCCACAGGTGGATTTAGCTACATTTCCTCTGTGGAAATATATCATCCACTCCTCTCTCATGAAAAACTCCTCTGCAACTTTTTTTTTTCCATATGAAAGAAACAAAATCTTGTTTGTTTGTGTTTTTCTCTTCACTGAATATCTCTCCGTCTTGGGAATGCAGGATTAAAATATTAGCACTTCCTATTCAAACTCTTCCCTCTAGTTCAAAACAAAAATCAATACGAGCTCCATTATGTAAAAATGTTCAAAGAAACCCGGTCCCAAGGGTGGGGTCGCTCTCTGTGAGCATGCTGGTGTATTTAGACTTGAGGATATATACCCCTCTGATAAAACCAAAGAATGCCTTTGGATTGAAATTTTAAAGAAGTTTACTTGAAGCATAAAGCCTTTTTTGTTGCTCAAGATTGTTGCAAAAAAGCGTGGGATGATCCATTTTTATAGTTTTATGTTAAGTATTCATGACGCATATGTTTGTGTGTGAATGCTAAAGAATGATTTGTGGCTCCTGGGTGTAATTGGTCCCTGCACGCAAATGTTTTTGTACACAGGGACTGTCACTTTCCATACAGTAGATGCTGAGGGGCTGAACTGGTCCGGTCCCTTGATGCTGACATAGAGAAGTCTTTTATTAACAGCCCACAGTGGAACTGATCTCAGAAACAAAGAATCCAAACAGTAAATCAGATAAAGCTGGCAAGGTAAAGCTTTGAGATTGAGTGCCGAGTACCAATATATTCATGGGAAGCTTTTTCCTTAAGTGAACAAAATGAAGATTTGTGTTCTTTCTAGCTGTGCTTTTAAAATGGTTACTCCCTGCTGATATTAAAAAAAACTGAGCCTAAATATGAATACACTGAAAGTACAATAAATCTCTTTTATCCCTCAACTTGAGTCAAAAAAAGGACCATAGCAGCACAAAATGGCACTCAAACACACCATTACACTGGACCTCTGTGGTAATCTCGCATCATGCCAATTACCACGCCCCCTCATTTGCACCATCCATACAGTAATGGGCAGCTGAACATGAGAGAGCAGAAGCATCCGTAAATAATTTCTTGCTATGGAAATGGAGGAAAACACTGAGCGGGAAAGTAGCATTGCTGCTAATTAAAAAGCCGCCGCTCTCCCTCATTAAAGCCTGCAGTCCTCCCAGACTCAGAGAAAACGCTGTGTTCCTGGACCGAGTGGGCATCAAAAGAAGTAGCAGTCAGAGGTTAGGACTAAGAAAAACTGAGGCGGCTTTGTGGAGGATGACATCCAAACCCAAATTAAGTTAATTTGAGGTTCTGCAGTGGGCCTGTCAAGCCCTCACAGTGTCAGGACTCCGGCAGACATATGACTAATAGGCAGGACAGCTCTGTGGAAGAAACAGTGTGAGCTGCAGAGTTAGTGTCATACTCTGTGTGTGCCTCAGAACCTCTCTTACCCATCACTGACACTGAAACTGCCTGACATTGACGGGTGAGGTGCATCTGGTTTTTATTTAGGGTTTCCGTAAATATTTCGATTGACAAATTGTGGCAGTTGCGTGCTGCTCATTATGTTTGCAGTTATATATTCTCATTTGGAATATAAATCAATTTGTGGTGTGTAACACTGCTTACACTGCTTTGCAGCTGCTGTTGAATGTCCTGCAGCTGCCTGAGGTAGCATTTTGCAATGCTATAAAGCACGTTCAGCAATACCAGAACTTGAATCTCCTCCATGCAAACTGGGTAACTGTAGCAGTGTCGCACAGATGATAATGCCAGCCTGTCTGTCGTTTTGAATGGCGTCGTTGTTGTTGTATTGAGTTCGTGTTCTTCTTACTGTCACCTACAGAACTGGAGGTGAAATGCAGTTACTGATATTGCTGTTTCATACGTCATTGGACCGATTTGCATGATCTCCATGGCTCAGAAGGCTGCGGTGGAAACGCAGACAACAACTGGTAAACTGTCTATTTTTCAACAAATTCCATAATGTTATTGCTCTGTGTCTGTGTATCACCGATAGGTCTATCATGTGAAAATGGGAGACCCAAGGCATCCATCTGTATCAACCATGTCATGTTAGCTTGGCGGAAAGGGGGCTAAATGATGCTCCAAAATTGGACTAGGTAAAAAACCATGTTGTGTTTTTGAATACAGTATAAATGTGTTATTTTTGCCTCTTCTGTTTGAATATTTCTCCACACTGGGGTCCCTAAACTAAATTGGAATTGCGTAAATTGCTTATAACTGGAAAGATGAGACTTATGGATTTAATGAGCCCAGTTGTATTTATATGTGATGCTGCTAGTCCCTGTAGTAGCCATTTTATTGTAGCGAGACCATTTTTTGTCACTTCAATGTATAAAATTACTTATTGTGACCTCTAGGATCATCACAGTCTCACGGAACTTTACGACCACAAACTAGAGACCTGGGCCATTCAGAGGATTTTACTAGGTACATTAATAAAAAGGGTAATAATGCACCAAATATACATAATAAATGGTATCAACTCAAAAACTATTGCAACAACTTAGCCTGTGTGACATAACAGAGTGTGCAGCCCTGGCCACGGCACAAGGGATGATGCCTAAGAGGCAGACATGCCATACTTTGATTTATATTCAAATGAGCCATACACAAGAAATTGGATTTCAGGTTATCTCCCAAAGGATTTTTTATGTTAATATTCCACCACGTAGATTAGAGGTGATTCTTCATTTTGCGGCTCCATCAGAGAAAAGTGCGTCAACAATGGAGCTCAAGCAGAAATTAACATGGACTCCACAGTCAATATGGAAGACTGCCTTACCTTTTTGTTTGTGATTTTCTAAACTAACAAATTACCACCTGCCACCTTTTTAAATTTACACTTGAAAGACGTTTCTTTTTTTTTTTGTTTGATAAAAGAGCTTTCAGTATTAAACTTCAAAGCAGTATAAACAAAGGGCAGATGTGTATGCTCCACCGGGCAAAAGTCTTTCTTCTCATGTGAACTCAATCTGCTAATGATAAGTTCAACAATGATTGCACTATAAGGACAAACACAATAAATGAGGATGGAATAGTATCATAAATATGGCCTTTATCAGAGTATAAATGTGAAAGGGCAAAAATTAGCCATGCTGTTAGATATGAGTTTGATGGATATCTAATTGGGCACCTTGGTGGTTAGAGAGTTTCTGCAGTTATTCATCCAAATGGGAACAGCAGAGTCTCATTTAATAATATGAATAAGATTTGTCCTCAGGAACTCCTGCTGTGAATCTTTAGTCATTTCATACAGTCTCCCCATAACGGTTTCTTCTAATAAGTGAAATTGAACTATTCTTGGAACTTCCTGGAACAGCCTCAAGGAGCCCTGAAGGTCCTCACAGCTCACGCGGGGAACCAGTATTTTCTGCAATTATCCTGTAGCCACAACTTCACAAGTTGGATCACCATTACAGTAACTGTGCCAGGTGCCTGAAATGCGGAAAACAATATTTTACTGTTTTTCACACTATTTACCCTCAGGTGAAATCCATACTGTTTGTCCCAGTGGACAAGATTTTTATAAAAATGTATATATTTTTGCCAACTGACTTCTTAACTAACTATACGCCTCCCTGTGTGTGCCTACTGTACATGGACACAATGTGATGTTACTGCACCTAGTCTCATACAATGCATTATCTTCAAAGCAGTTAAACTGTACAATTCTGTGACCCAAATACTATGTATATTGAAGGGACAGTTCACCCCAAAATCAAAATACACACTTTTCCTTTTACCTGTAGTTCTATTTAGCCTTCTAAATATTTTTGGTATGAGTTGCAGAGATGTCTGCCTTCTCTCCAATATTATTAGACTAAGAAAGACTGTGCTTGTGATGCTCAAAGCATAAAAACAATCAGTTATTATCCATGATAGAGGAAGCAACTAATAAAAAAGGATCCAAGTTGAATTTTAGTGAAATAAAGATCAGCACGACAGCATCAGTTTCCCTACATACTCATTTAAATTAGTTTCACTCCATATTTTTCCCCAGGTCATCCACTGCCCTCCTTAACCTGGATAAGGTTGAAGCTGGATTTTTGTTATTTGCATTAAATATCAATGTGATTTTGAATGAGGTTTTAGTACTTCTGGAACAGTGCGTCTCTCTCTGGAGTTTGTTGTTAAAAGTCATTTTGAGAAATGTACTGAACTGAAAAAAAAGATACAGCAGTTTCTTACAAAATGTCCTGGAATGGAGCGGGCATCACGATTTATGATTAATAAAGTGAAAGAGCCTTCAAGGATGATTTTTGATTTTTTTTTCTTCATCAGCAATAAATACTGTAAATCATGAGGCCGCCTGATAATTGTATTCCATTATGTTGCACGCTATTTTCCATTTTCAGTGTGCACATAATGCAAATCAAGTGCTGGCAAATGTTTCTGTGACTTTCCCTTCCATCCTCTCTGTGTTCAGTCCTTGTGGAGAAAAGATACTCGAGTGGCTTGTACATGGTTGTAATTAAGATGCGGGCCTATGATAAGAAATCTCTCAGAAAGTTTACAAACTGAGGCAACATGAAACGGCAATGTTTAATTTATGTCTATGCCTTTCAACATTTAATGATGTCCTCAGATGTTCTTTAGGGAGAAAAACACACATATTTCCATGCAAATGAGAAGACAAACACAAACAAATATGCTAGTCTTGTGGATCACCACATATCACACAGAACCAGACGCCCAGATTATTCCAACGTCTGAACAAATATGCCCTTCTCTTCTTTGTTCATCGCTTTCCTGTTTAGTTTGTTGCCTTGTTTGTTTATGCAAAGAGTATTATTCTGTTCCAACAGTTATCCCGCCCATATTGTCAGACAGCGGCCAGTTCGCTGCTCAAACAGAGTTCATCTGCTGCAGAGACTCTGAAAGACGTGTTTTAATTCAAATAAAATGAGACTAATGTGCAATTAATCTTCTGCAACAACAAGGGAAATTAAACGTCTCTATTCAGCATGAAAAGGTGTGATAGGAGGGAAGATTAGCTTAACTGGTACAATGACACACCGTTTGCCGCGGGGGAATCAGCGTTGTTAAATCTTGTTGACGATTAGCCTGATTAGGTGATGTCTGATAAGCAAGTGCTGATTTGTTATTGCATTTGTTGATTGGAACATCGCAGAACTTTAAGCTGTGTTATTATTCAAACAATCTGGGACATATTTTTAAACCTGAGCAATTCTAATTTAAGTGTGTAGTATGTGTGTGTGTGTCTCTGTGTTGGAGGTCACTGGTAAACATCTCCCCATTAATACGGCCTGTCAACAACAATATTTCAATCAATATATTTCCGCAGCTCAGCTGTCAGAATTTTTCACCTGCAGACAGAAGAGCAAATGAATGACTTTTTCTGTGTTTTCTATTGTTAGCCGGGGCAAGAAGCCTCTCAGTCACAAACCTGACACAACAATGGGAGCCAACATAATGGATTCCAGAGGGATTTTGAGGAATGAAGTGTTGAATGTTGCAGATCATCATTGGTGAGGCCACCGAGGGCTTGTTATGTTTGTGCCGTATGAATAAAGTTTGACTTGTTATAGTTCAGTCATTATTTTCTGTCACTCAAAAAACAAACACAAGTGGCACACGTCTGTCTCATTGCACCACCAAAAATATGCAGTTCCGAAGTTACAACTCTGAAATCTATGTTTTCACTGCTGTTTTACAATGACTTTTGGCATAAGTACATGTCAGTGGGTTTTCTTACTTGGAAAAATGTAAAATTTGTCACTTAAGTATAATGTAGTAAGGTATCCATGTGGTCCTGTCTTGTAGAGAGCCCCAGTGTCAAAATGTAGTTTAAGGCCTTAAAGCTGCACTAATCAATATTTTATAATACAGAGTCCCCGTTTTTGTTCTCAAGTAGCAGTATGGAGCTGTTTTTCTTAAAGTGAGTTCACGGATAAATAATATCTATAACTCTGCAATTGCTCTCAGCTCTCCAGAGCATTGAAGTGTCTTTCAGGTCATTGTTTTGGTTTTATGGCCCACAAATTTACTGAAAGATGAAATATCATGGTGATTTCAGATATATTGCAGATTCCTCCTTTGTTTCCAGCTGCACCAGGCAGTTGTTTTTCAGAGAAAAAGTTCTTATCAACACACTGAATGCTCAAGAAAGTGGAACAGCAGTATAGGCAACTCAACAAAATCTTCCGCCTCTCTCTCGGGTGCCTGTATCACTCCGCTAAGGCACGTCCACCAAACCCGCAGGCTCAAATGGCTGCAGAAAGAGTTGCTCACCGTGAGAAACCTCTATCTGCTCTGCTCACCAAGACTCAGGTCCCTCTCGCTGTGATTCTACTTCTAGAAAAGGTGCCTCTCCAGTGCTTTGTGACCCCAGGGCAGAGCGCCCCGGGCTTCAGAGGCAGCCATCTAACAGCAGGATGAGAAGCTAGAACACCACACACACACACCACTGTCCCCAATTATGAGTTATTCCACACTGTTTGTCACCATGTCTCTTTACCAGTCCTCAATACAGGCGCCATGGCATTGAACCTAATGAGCCTGAAACTCTGTGTGGAGCTGGGACATGTTGACATGCACGTTTTCTACACCATATAGGCAAATTAATTATTGGAAATTTATCACAAGTTGCAGGATTTTCTGCCACTGAATCAGGCTTTCGCCAACTGAGGGATCATGCATGTGCATGTATATTTGTAGAACAGCCAACAGGAACGCCCTGTCTCTGAGATTAGTCTCCTGACACAGGTGAGATTTTCTGAGGCCTCCTCTGGTTTTCTCTAAGACCACTTGAATTATAATGTGACATGCTTAAAGATTATTCTGGAGGTTTTGCAGACATTTTTCTCAGTTGGTGGTGGAGGCCAAAACCGCTGAGCTAAAAGGAAGGTGGGTATCTCACTTACATTCATCTGGTGGACAGAAACACAACTCCAAATAAATGTTGGTGAAGCTCAGTGTCAGCTGCCTGTGCAAATACGGTGAGAATGGAAAATCAACTTTATGAGGGCGCTAATGATATGTCATTGTTGTGTCTGCAGCTTGGTTTGATGCCCACAAGTCACCAAAACAACCAATTAACGCTGTTATAAGTTTATATTGCACTCATAAGATGGGCATTTCCAAAGAAGTCAAATGACTAATTATCAATAGCACACAGTAAACCTAATCCCAGCATAGGGGCATTGGTTGGTCTTTGGGATTATAACAAAGCTGCCATCCACTGTGCACTGTACTAAATGAGAATTCGAGAGGTGACAAGGTACATGCAGTACACAAAGGGTAGGCAGGCAGTGGAGATTACAACAGTGATTATTGTGTTGTCAAAAAAGAAAAAAGAAAATAATGCTAATGCCTGAGGCCAAGGACAAACAGCTAACGAACCCACTGCAAACATTAATGCGAATACCTTAAAGCGATATTCCACTTTGTGAGAATAAGCCATTCAGTATGTACTCACCACTATGCCGATGTGATGATGGGTGAAGGTCTTCAGTTCACAAAACAATCCTGGAGTTTTAGGAGAAACAGGGTAGCAGCCTCATCCAGTACAATGGCAGTGAACGGTGACCACGGATAAAACGTTAAAAAAAGAACACAAACCATCTCCATCCTGCTTGTGTGGTGTAATCCCTGTC
>JAJHUR010102877.1:0-17787 GCA_027495735.1 Lutjanus campechanus
TCTCATTTGTTATATACATTCTCATGTTATAGCCTCAGTATATCCATCTTTAGATGAAAATCTAATATTTTATGCCCAGTGGTACCAAAAATGATATTAAATATCAAGATTTTCCAAGGTATCATGTCGAAACCAGAAATTCCAGTACTGTGACAACACTAAGAGAGAGACATAACTTTTTCCTATTTATTTCATAATGAAATGTTCCAACCCTTCAGGTGCAGAAGGAAGAAAAAGGAGAAAAGAGGAGGAAAAGAGGCCAACACAGAGGTATGTCACCTGACTGTAGACATTTCATTTGTAGTATAATTTGCTAGCTAAGCAGCAATATGCCCTGGGGGTGTAGCTGATTATTTAGTTGTTTCTTAGAGTTATGTTGTTTGGTGTACTGCTTTTAGTAATGCATAAATCACAATTTAGTGGGGATGCACGACAAATAACGGCCAGTGAATTATAGGCCGATATTGGCCTATCCAGCTATATTTGTCTATATCAGTCTCTGCGTATATTACCCCATAAATATCAGCTATACTAATATTTCACTTATCAGAATTATTATTATTATTATTATTATTATTATCATTATTATTATTATTATTATTATTATTATTATTATTATTATTATTATCATTATCATTATTATTATTATTGTTGTTGTTATTATTATTATTATTACTATTAGTAGTAGTAGTAGTAATAGTATTGTTGTTGTTTATTGTTGCTGCCTCCAGTGAACCACAGCCTGTAGGTCAAACACCATGTTGAGCAGCAATTATGATTTAGAACAAAATTTTGTCTTGGAACCATTGTGGTGACTCATGTTTGTTGTTCATATTTTTTTTACTGTACAAAGAGTGGGTGGTGATGAGGCAGGACTTAGCGGGGGTGGTGTTGTGGAGGTCGTGTTGAGGAAGCACCAAAACCTCATCTCGCTCAGAGCCGGCCATGTTTTAGACTCACGCTGTGTATCTAATATACACATTATGTATTATTCTTCATTGTATAGATTATTCAGTGAAAAAGAGGCGAGTCTGGATCCCTCTGCGTCTACTGGAAGAAACTGCAGTCACGTGACCGCAAACGTCAACAAAGAAATGGCAGCCTCCTGTCTTGTAAATTAACACAAGGTCCAAGCTGCTAACGGAGGGCTTCGTTTTTTAACCCGAGACCCACATTTCCAAGACGAAACCACCGGGTGTGTATTCAGCATTTCACGGACTGCATATGGGGGGACTTCACCGCTAGCTGGCGGCGGTGTGGGGGAGCCAACGCTGAGTCTCCCGGGGGCACAGCGGGAGCACGGAGGGATGGTGACTGTTTTCAAATGACGGAAACGGTTGGTCAGCCCACGCCTGTGTCTGGGGCGTATATTGTCCGTTATCAAAGCTGAGAAAAAAGGCGTTTTCTAAAACCTGTGAAACTGGGTAAATTAGCTAGCAACTTTACAAATATATCCTACCGGCGTGCTACCACGCCCTCTGCTAAAATCATCGGATGCACACTGAATGAATTAGTTATTATGTGCCCTGTTTGGCCTGTGATGTGTGAGTGAAAAACTCGCCCGCCCACTTCAACCCAAGCTCTTGGCTTCGTACATTTTTATCAAAATGTCACAAGCAAGTGTCTAATTTTATTTGTAGCTCGTCAGCTAGCTAGTAGATTGGATAGGGAATGCGACCGATTCATGTAATGCCAACTTGTAAACAACAATCGCATGTGGAGCGGTTAGCCAATAGGACAACTCCTCGATGAAGAATGCTGCAACATGATTGGTCCACTCGTGGAAACTTTTTACACCGAGTTACAGCGCTCAACAGTGTTATGTAGATAGTGGTCGTGTCTAGGAAGACCCAGTCCCACGACAGATCTCGCGAGAGTGAGCATTTTTACCCAAACCATGATCTTTTCCTAACCTTAACCAGGTATTCGTTGTCCAGACAGCCACACAGGTTTAAACAACAGCGTTGCCATAATATATAACACAATTCGTTTGCACAACGAAGAAACAACGCGTGGAAGTCTCGCGAGAGATCCGCAAATCAAGGGTTCCCTTCTAGACACGGCTATGGATAGTAATCATGAAAACGTTTCAGAGTTCACCGCTGTACAGTATCCGACCACAGACCTTTGTTTTAGGAGATGATTGCAGTAGAAGTAGGCCACAGACCTGCCGACACCCACCACATAGTCTATTAATATTTAACTTGTGTGATAGTTGCTTAATCAGCATGTTACAGCAGGTTAAAGATCCAGGTGTGGACTGTGACATTGAGCTCCACGTTCATAGTCAGGTAGGCTACAGCCAGTCACAGTCCAGCTCACCCGAGGTCAGCATGGCTTCCCAAAAATCAGGTAATCTATAGATAATCTGGGTGGGTTTGAATGCCAAGAGATGAAGGAACGTCTCAGTGCTTGTTAAAATGAGTTTTTCTAGACTGAACATATTATTTTCGCATCCTAAATGCCTAGGTGTAACACGCCTGAATTTGGTAAAGCTGTCATGACAACTTTTGACAATCATCTCATCTTGCATATTAAGTGTGCTGCAGCTCTGTTTTGAAAAATTGTGGTATCAAGAAATGCTCCAAATCAATTATGTAAATGTTATGTCTCTTAAATTTTGGATAAACTGCTTGGAACTGTGTGACATTACATTTTCATCACTTTCATCCCACCTAATCACTACCTGACTGAACAACTTTTGATATAAAGAAGTGAAATAAGTCGGATATAGGCTCAGCCAGGTTGTGTACGATGCAAAAATCTGTGTACTAGGATACAAAGCAATTCATGTATGCTCAGTAGATGGGTATCAGTGATGTTCTGGGCAGTTTTAATTATCCGCCATGAAGTTTTTCCTGTTCTGGGCCGTGCACATCTCATATTGCCAGTTTGTGCCGTTTCCAGGTCCAGGTTGCTTTTTATTGCTCCTTTGTAGAAGTTTACAAGAACTTGGCACATGAATTTTGTTCTTTATTCTGTAAGAAACAAAACAGACAAGTTTGAAGCTTTGTTTTGTTTTCTTTTAGTTTATCACCCTTCTTTCTAAGTCTATCAAGGAACATAAGTTTGGTTGTTTATCGCCCATTAACATCTGATTTAATGTGATGAGGTCGAATACATATTTTGAGTATATATGTATATAAATATGCGATTTACCACAGCTGTAAGGTGCTGAAAAAGTTTGTAAAATGCATCTGGTGTTTGAACCCTGTCCTTTTGCGTCATGTTCTGTCTCCATTCAGACAAGACCATGTCCCCAAAGATCACAGGAGAGCTGCTCAGGCAGCTTCGCCAGGCCATGAAGAACTGTAAATATTTCTCTGAGCCCATCCAGGCTTACATCGTCCCTTCTGGAGATGCACACCAGGTAAATGAAATCACACACACAGCATATGTGTACGACATTTATACATGTTTACTTGAGTCGCCTATAAACACAAACTAAGATGCACATGCACAAGCTCACAGTCATGCAGCTGCTACTCCAGCCTATTTTACCTTGTTACCGTGATACACTTCTGATCGTCTCGTCTGACCTTCGCAATTAATTGTAGCCCGCTGCCCCTCCCTTTTCCCTCTCCATACACAAGGCATGATGTGAGAAGAGCAGCAAAGGTGGCATTTAAAATGTCTGACTGGTTGATGGCCACTTCACACTGATTGTTAATGAAGCTGATCTCTCTGTCTCTCTCTGTCCCCATTTCTTTCAGAGTGAATACATTGCACCATGTGACTGCAGACGGGAATTTATCTGTGGCTTTAATGGCTCTGCAGGTATGTTTTACTAGTGCATGAGTGGAAACAATATTTCCACTACATAGTACAACTTGACTGGACTCGCTTTTGGCACTACACACACAGTAAATTGGGCAAGACACTTGCCTGACCAGGCCAATTGTAAAAAAGGAATGAAACTATTAAAATACTTTAATAATCGATTAATTGTTAATGTAATTCTTAATGCAAAATGTCAGAAAATGCTGTTTTCAGCCTCTCAGATATGGAGATTTCCCGCTTTTCTTTATTTATTATCATATTAAACTGAATAGCTTTAGGTTTTAGACTTAAGACATCACCTTGGACTTAGAAAAACTTGTGATGTAGAGGGCTGACAGCCTCACTACATGGGGTGCATGCTCTACCAACTGAGCTACAGGAACATCTCATGTTTCAACCTTAGATTAAGCATGACAGTTAACTTTACTCTTCTTTGTTATTTGATAACTGATAATACATGAAACAATTAGTACAGGGCCAAGTAAAGATAGACTTCGGGCAATTAGATTTCCGAACCACTTACGAGTTCGGCCAGGTGATCTACACTGTAGGTATACCTTAGGTGTATTAATAAAGCCATGCGCTGACCTCAACATGAGATTGACCCTTCAAAATAAAATCCCTGTACTGATGGTAGCTTTGATATATAGAAATGCTGGGTTTATACAAGACGTACCATGTCGCATGACCAGTCCGTTTAGTATCTGCTCAGTTCACTTGGAACCTCAACAGAGATGATACTAAATAAAGCACAAGATACGATCTGTAATGGAGAGACAAAAAAAAAAGTGAGTCGAGCCATACAACGCAGTGGAAATGTGGCTTAAAATTGATATTTTTAAGTTGAAAAGTCATACAGACAACCATCGATACCAATCTTAGTTTGGCAAGTAGACACCAAGATCTTATTTCCACCGTGGAAAAAAACTCCCAACAATATGATAGGTAAACTGTTGCAGGGAAACCACCTGGATCCAGATACACCTCGTCTCATGTTCGATTCAGTGAGTACAGTGTGATGTTAGCGGGGGTGTGCTTTTCAGGTGAGGTGGCCTGCGTTTGTAATACACTACTGCTGTGGGAAACTCTGCTGTTCACCCGGACGTCAGTGCAGTTTGAGAAGAGAGAAAGAGATCTCACTTTCTCCGACAGTTTGTTCACAGCTGTAATTTCAGAGGGATACACCGTTTAGCTCTCAGAAATAACACCTGTTTGACCTGACTGCACAGGCACGACAGACCAGTGACAGGCAGAAGTAGACTCGTGTATCACCATTCCAGTATCAATTGCATTCAAAACGGCCTTGTTTGTTTTGACGTGCAGGTACAGCCATCGTCACAGAGCAGCACGCCGCAATGTGGACTGATGGGAGATATTTCCTCCAGGCCAGTCAGCAGATGGACAACAACTGGACCCTTATGAAGATGGGTAATGCCCTGTTTGGTGTTTCTGGTGCACATGATGAAAATAATAACGGCCTCTTTAGTAAGGTTATATCAGCAGTGTAAGCTTCAGTTTTTTTCTCATTTTTAGAGTTGTTATTTTTGAGCATGAGTCACGGCTAGAGTGTACGTCAGACTGTTTTGACATAATTTGAGAATGAAATGAATGCCTGCACTGAGCTTTAAAGACAAAAATAAATCATTGAAGCTGCTTTATGTTAAACACTGGTAGGAGTCAGGCATATTTTACATCTTTTTCTTCTTTAATAATCACATCTAGGGCTGAAGGAGACACCCTCACAGGAGGACTGGCTGATCAGCATCCTGCCAGAGAACTCCAAAGTGGGAGTAGATCCTTGGATCATCGCTGCTGGTAGGTTGAGCAGTGGATCAACACTTGTAGGAGGACAGGACACACAATGACAGTCAGAGCAGTATGAACACTGCTGATTAACAGTAAAACATGACAAAAACCACGATCATGCTGTGGGCTGAAGCATCGCTTCATTATAACATATCTGTCATAGAGAATATGAATATATGGATTTATAAAAGTAGTTTATGTCAACAAAAAACATTGAATATTTTAATGCTATGACTTTTTGTGTGTCTCATGGAGTTGACAAAAGTCCTCAGCTGCAAAAAGTACTTCCTAATAAAAACTTAAATCACTGGGCTGATGGCCCGTTGCAAAGTTTAATAAGCAAAGACTCTGACCTTTTAAGATTTCTACACTTTCTGGCTTCTGATGTTATGTTTCAGATCAGTGGAAGAACATGTCCAAGGCGCTGACCAGTGCCGGACACTCTCTGGTGGCAGTGCAGGACAACCTGATCGATGCCATCTGGACGGACCGCCCAGAAAGACCCAGCACACAGCTCCGCACCTTGGGATTAGAGTACACCGGTCAGTGCAGAACTGCTGACCTCGGGTCCTCGAGTGTGTGTGTGTGTGTGTGTGTGTGTGTGTGTAAAGTTTTGCACTACAGTTTGCAGTGATGCATTTATTGATCAAACCGTAATAAAACAGAGAAGAAATAAAGAAATAAACAAGACACAGTAACTCAGCCAATGACTAAAGGTGTACTGGGTTCTTACGGGTGCTGAAGATCCATGAAAATGCCCTAATTTTAATGTGGTGTTTTCAAGGTTTTGAAAGTGCCTGGAATTTGGATAAAATGCTTCCAACTGCTTGAAACTGTAATTGCATTACTTTCATAATAAATCGCTGTCTGAAGAAATAATGGCTGTTTAGATAAAGAAAGAAAAGTCCAAATTTACACCAGAGAGAGCCTGATTTAGTAAACAAACCAGAAAATGTTCAAATTTAAGAAGCTGAAATCAAAGAATTTCGACTTTCTTTTTCTTTTTTTTTGTCTCAAACTGATTAATTGATCAATTCTAATTAATCCTGTCACAATTTTGACAGTTGAAAAATAGGTCCAAATGTCCGAAATGTCTCTCCTGTAACGATTATTTGCGTTATTGATTAGTCTGTTGATCGTTTTCTCAATTAATCAATAAGTTTGCTTGGTCCATAAAATGTCAAAAAAAAAATGTCAATCAGTGTTTCCCAAAGTCAAGATGACGTCTTCAAATGTCTTGTTTTGACCACAACTTGAAGATGCTCAGTTTAATGTCACAGAAAGGAAAGAAACCAGAAAATATTTACATTTAAGAAGTTGATATCTGAGAGTTTGGATGTTTGTTTTCTTAAAGAAAGTACTCAAATGGATTAATCAAGTTAGTTGGAGATTAATTTAATAATCAATTAAGGTCTGATTAATTATCGCGGCTCTATAGGATGCCAAGCCCAATTAAAGAAAGATAAAAAAAAAAGAACTTCAGTTTGGGACAGCTGAAAGTAGAAGTCTGGGAATTGTGGGACACCGAGGAAAAAAGGTGAATTTCAGGCCCTGATTGAGGATGGACAAACGTGTTAACATTTATAAAAGACGATGGCGACTGAGGAAATTCAGGCAAACGTTCACCGCAGGATGCATGAGAAGGCTCCAGAGTCACTTATTCACCACCTTCACAAAACTGACACAGGTGAACGCTAACATGGCTCCACAGCAGCCACATTGTTTTATCCATGAATGTTGATGCAGATTATCTCAAAATGCCAGATAATCTGTCAACCAGCTAATGCGTTTTATGTTCAACACTTTTGGTTTCACCTGTCGTATGTTTTGTTTCTGAGCTAGATAAAATCAAGGTCTCATTCCGTTGTAACGAGATATGCAGGTTGAAGGAAAATGAACTAAGTGGCATGTCGATCTCTGTCTTTCGTCTTCCTGTAGGTATGTCCTGGCAGGACAAGATCACAGCGCTGCGAGCCAAGATGACTGAGAGGAAAATCACCTGGTTCGTCGCCACGGCGTTGGACGAGATTGCATGTACGGTTAATTTTTCTGAAATGCACACGTAATTACCTCCGCTGAGAAGGTTGTAAAACACAGTAATGCTGTGGTTCTCAAGCTGTGGGACATAGAGCCACTACGGCTGGGGAGCGGATGACCTGGATGAAAAATGAAACTTTGCTCAAGACGACACACTGACCTTTATTTAATTAAATTAAACTCAACTTGGATCCTTTTTTACTAGTTTCTTCATCTATCTATGTAAAACAAGCAGCAGCCATACCCAACGTCACTCCTGTTACATAAGTCCGTTTTGATACACGATCACGATCCAAGGACCCAGGGATGCACGGGTGTCCCTCTAGATGCCTGTTGGAGCACCTCGTTCACCGTGCCTAATGAGCCCTTGCTTCTGATTGTTTGGTCTGAGAGTTTTTGCGTTAATTAGAGTGATGCTGATTTTGATTGTCATCAGGTAGCATTCAGACATGAGGGTTTCAATGGGCGTTAAATTGAAGGGGATTTGCTCAGGCATCTGCAAAGGATGAGTGACCGTCCAATAATAACACTGATATTTAACACCAAACAGGTTGCACTGAGGTTTCAGTTGAGACACACAGCCATTGAAATAGATTTTAAGGTATCTTGACTGTTTTCAGTAGCGTGATTGGCCTAAAATAGGGAAGTTGTTGCCATGAGTTTATAATAAAAATATAATTTCTTTAATAAATTTTAATGTTATTGTATTTTCTTTTCTCAGGGCTTTTTAACCTCCGTGGTGCAGACATCGAGTACAACCCAGTTTTCTTCGCATACGCCATTGTGGGGATGAACACAATAAGGTAATGGGATGTAACACAATGCAGCATCATATTGGCTAGATTATAATCTCCTTAATGCTACTGGCTGATATGAAGAACTGCAGGAGGAAATGGTGATGATGAGTTATGACTCAGACTTTCTTCAACTCCTCAAAATACAATAAATAATATAAGTGCTTTGGCACAGAAAGATGTGCACACAATCCAAACTAAAAAAGAAATAAGAAAGGGTAGAAAAAAAAAACTTTAAAGGGATAGTTCTGAGTTTTATGAGGTGCTTATTGGCTGCAGTGGATGACAGTTGGCACATCCCCAGTTAGGAGAAACAGACCGCTAAGCAAAGAACTGCTGTGGACAGGGTCAGCAGCAATAAAACAGTTTAAGCAGTTTAAGTGTACGCTATATTAAGAATTTCTATTTACCACTTTGCCGTCAGACAGCCTTTTCTGATAGAAAACCACTGTTACATTAGGCAAATATTGGTCTCTTTTAGCCGACCAAACTCCAAAGGCAAAATTATTTTACCTCGCGGTATCACTACCTCGATCTGTTAGTTTGTTTGTGTTATTGTGTGACTTTGGTGTTTTAAAGGATAATTCGGATTCACTCTTTGGTTGGTTCGTAGAACGCAAAATTGGGCTTATATAACAGGGGATTTCCGTCCAAAAAGGCTGCCTGACAGCAAGTTACGGTAAATTGGTGAAAATATTCTGAATATAGAGTACGCTTAAACTGATTCTGTTTTTTTTTATTTTGGATGGACTTTCTTTTAAGTGGCTAAAATACCCTTTGTAGCTCCCGTCCACATCAGTACTGTATATTGCTTAGTTTCCATGCTAGTACTCTTCTCTGTGGGGAACTGTGTCAACCAGCATCTACTGCAGGCAAAACACTATCATTAAGTACCTCATAAAACCCCACATTAAATTATTCAAACTGTCCATTTAATGCAAGTTAAAAGCATGCAGTTAAAATTTTACTGAAGGAACACAGTGTTCAGCTTTTTGACCAAAAATAAGACTTTTTATCACTCTAAAAATGTAAAATTTTAATTTGAATTATTTTTCTTACATTTATTTTTTGAGGTTAATTAAATTTCTTGCATTTAATTGTGTCTTTAATAGCACCAAAGACATCTGAGGACATTTTGACATTTTAATTAAAACATGCAGACATCCCAGAAGCTCTTGATCACTGGCCTCTCAGAATCAAAAACAGGTTTATTGCCAAGTAGGTTTTTAGATACAATGACTTTGCTTTGATATTTTGATGCATAACAGTCACAATAAACAGAGTACGAAAGCTGCAAAAATCAATGTTCACGTCTTCACTGACCTTCCCGTTCCTCTCTGCAGGCTTTTTGTGGACTTAAAGCGCCTCACTGATCCCGTATTGAGGAACCATCTGCAGCTGGACTCCCCCAGCAAGCCCGAGCTGAGCATCCACACGTTCCCGTACGAGTCGGTCTACACCGAGCTCCAGGCCATCTGCGCCGCACACGGCCCCAAGGACAAAGTGTGGATCTGTGACAAGGCCAGTTGTGCCCTCACACAGGTCATCCCCAAGGTGAGAGAGCGCTACCACAGCCACAAACAGTTCAGAAGCCAGCATTTAGATAACAGATCATTGACTACATTTATATGCACAGTGTTTTCTATTTTATTGTTCCGAATATGACAAGATTAGGAATTTGATACAGGTCAGAAGCATATTCCATTTGGATATTCCTGATTAAGCCTCATTCTAAATGTAGCACTTTTCAGTTAAGACGTGGGATGTGCTGACATGATTTGATTAATCGATTTGAGTAATTTTTTAAGAAAAAAAGACCCAATTCTCTTATTTCAGCTTCCTTAATATGGATATTTTTTGGTTTCTTTACTCTTCTATGACAATAAACTGAATATCTTTGGGTTTTGAGTGAAACAAGACATTTGAAGGGCGTCATCTTGGGCTTTGGGAAACACTGATTGACATTTTTCACCGTTTTCTGACATTTTAAAACAAAAATTAATCGATGAATCGAGAAAATAATTGACCAAAATCGAGTATGAAAATAATTGTTAGTTGCAGTCCTAGATATGATTGTGCAAAGGTACTCAGAATGATGTTTTGTTAAATAACTTTATTAAACACATACACATGGTCAACAAACTGTAGAAAGGATCACTGAGAAAACAAAGAATAAGTCAAAATAAAATAAATAGCTAAATAAACATCAGTACTGTTCAGTCAGTTGTTCAGTGTTTTAATTTGCTGCAGGTTGTAAAGAAATAAGCAGCTTCTCATGATTTTCCTCATAAATCCTCCATATTGTGCTAAATCTGAATCACCCCAAGCGTCGTTTTCTGCATCATATGTTCTGTAAAAAAAACAAACAAAGTTTTCATGTTGAAACTTAAATTTGAATATTTTTCGGTTGCTTTGCTCCTTTATGACAGTAAAGTGAATATTTTTGAGCTGTGGACAAAACAAGACATTTGAGGACGTCATCTTTGGCTTTGAGAAAACTGTTAAAACAGTTAAAATAATAGACTAATAATTGAGTGTGAAAATAATGGTTAGTTGCAGCTGTAATATATGCCAATAGGCCCATATCAGGCCAGTATTGAGCTGTTATTTTGGTTGTGCTTTGCTTTTAAACATGAAAGACTTTAATATCAAAAGGTTTTTTCTTAGTCTTTAGTCTTTGGTCATGATACATGATATAATCCACAGGACGCGCCTCGTTATGTTAATCAGAGTAAACAGCATAGTAGCAGAAGTCTTAATAAAGTTATGTAGACATAGTCAGTAGTGTGTCTGGTGTTCACAGCACCTCGACTGTGTGTTCCTGGTTCATACTTTGTTACGCTACGTTCGGATCAGATTTCATCATCTGTTTCCTCAAACACATTAAATGACTCGTTTTGAGATTCTTTCCAACAGTTTGTTCAATTTGTGAATGTTCTCACAAACAGCCCACATCACACTTTTGAAAGGGGGGGAGGGGGCAGAAACAGAACAGAAATTCTCACATGACAGTGTCAGGTTTTTGTTCAATTGGCAGTTAATTTACTGAACCATTTGTCACGGCAGTCACGTATTCACTGTGGTTGATCAGCATTAACTCTCTTTAGCTTTGACAGTTGGCACAATACAGTGATGAAATATTTCCAATGTAGAAATTTAAAGCTACTACAAGGATTTTTTAAACTGGTTATGAAACGGTCTCAGTTTGATACTGGTGCCTCAGAAGGAGATTTTTATTTATCTAATTTTATTTTTGAAGTTATATTTTTGTGGTCATAATGGAGTTTTTGTCCTCAGGGGCCTCTAAAATCAACCGAGTATGAAAGTTCCTCGTTGTAGCCTTACAGTAAATGCATTTTACCATCTCATTTACTCAAAACTAAAACAGCTACTTTTCTAAGTTGTAAATGTTTTTTTTTGGATCTGTTTCAGGCCCACAGGACTCCAATTCCCTACACTCCACTCTGCCTCGCCAAGGCGGTGAAGAACGCCACTGAGATTCAGGGCATGAAAATGGCCCACGTAAGAACTTTTGGACCTCTTATCGAGTTTATGACATCTTCATAAACTGTCTGATTTCTTTCACAGAATTTTTTTTTTATATATATATATCGTCTGTTGTCTTCCCCCAACAGATCAAGGATGCAGTCGCCCTGTGTGAACTCTTTGCTTGGTTGGAGAAGGAGGTATTACATTATTTATGTGTTATATGTATACGTACTAATACAACAGATTCCTCTAGTCTGTAATCACAGGGTTCCCACTGGACCTTTAAAAGAAAAATACACAAGGCTGTCAAAATGTTTTAAATGAATAGACAGTCCCAAATCAAAAAATGATTTTCTTTAGTGTTATACTCATCAACAAGCATCAGCTCTGTTGGCATCTCTGTCTCTTATCTTAGCACTTTACACACTGAGAAAACACACTGAGAAAACCCGTTATGGATAATATAGGTTTCACATGTTCATATTCTGTTGCACCTCTTCAACATTATGCAAGGTGTCTTTTTTCAAACTTGGTTCTGTAAGTTTTCAACTGTGAGCCAATCGGCACTCAGAAGGCAGTGATATCTTTGTTATGAATATTATGAAGCTCAGTAACAGATTCTGAGGATGAGCTAAAGCAGTGTCCTGGCTGTGCTTACAAGAAGGCGCACAAATCATTAGGCACAGGCGACCGGTGTGTTACAGTCATTTTAAACATCCTTTCAGCAGATTAGGTTGTCATGAAGCTGTACGAGCTGTCCATATTATCTCTTATATATAATAGTTCATTTTTTGGTACTGAAAATAAATGTTATAGACCTGAACAACAGGACATCCTTAATTTCGCATACTATTTTTAGCTGGCTAGTGAGATAGCTAACAATGAAAATAAAACTCCTCAGCAAGATCTAAAATGATTAAAAGGATTTGCATTTGTCCTGCTGTCCTTCTGGAGAATGTCAATATTTAACAGCTGAGTTAAAAAAAAAGAACACGTTGTGAAACTTGAAAACATTTTGCTGAATCATTGTTTGTCTTCTTGCAGCTCCTCAAAAAAACCTTAAATGTTTTACATTTTATAAATACTAAGCCTTTAAGGTCATTAAATAGTCTACATTTGAATTGATGGAGTTCATTCATCCATCACTTTTTCTTCCCCTTCCACCTAAAATAAGACATATACATGGTGTATCAGAGTCAACGTTTCTGATATTCATTCATTCAACCTTTATCTAAGGTTCTCTGAGAGATCATTGGGGGTGACCCTCATTTACAATGAGATTAGACAATGGAAAATACAAAAATCAGTAAGCAACATCAGTTAAAATAGTTACCAATTAAAAATACAACCATGCGAATCAACAATCAGGATCATGAGTTAAAACGGTTACAGACCTGTGATGCAAGGTTTGTACCTGTGTTCCTAAAGTGTCCCAGAGGTACAAGATGATTTAGTTTAGGCTCAGATTACAAGATAAAGAAAAAACAAAAAGCAGGATTTAGATTTTGTACATTTAAAATACATTGTCCTGTATGAAAGTGTATGACTTGTTCCACAGATCATTTTATATATTTGGAATGCAAAAACTTTGAAGCTCAATATGTCAAAACTGTTCAGAACGCAGACAGAACGTCATGACTCCAAGGTGGTGATTTGTATTAATATAATTTTAAAAATTATCTGTTATTTTTTAGAATACACCAAAACCTACTGATTTTATATTGTCGTACTGTAGGAAACAAATCGTTCAGTGGTTAGTGGAAAGTCGCTGATCTCTGATTTCGTTCAGTGAGTGTGGGAACCCTGCCCGTGTTCAGGTGAAGACAGAATAATGCTGTTGTTGTTTTAACTCTCTCTGCATGGCTGGTTGCTGTGATTATTGCTTTATAGATTCCAAAAGGCAACGTGACAGAGATCTCGGCTGCTGATAAGGCGGAAGAACTGCGCAGGTGGGGTTTTTTTTCTTCTTTTTCCATCGAAGTTTTATGAACCATGGTTTTCCCCCGTATGATTGACGAGCTCATCCAGTTTAACTTCATGTCAGCTTTCACCCTTGAAAGCTTGTGTTTGAAAGATGCTGTTTGAACTGTGTTGTGATAGTGATTATTCTGGAGTTACAGCCCCCTCTACTGGACATAGAAGTGTACTAAAACATCTACTGAACATGAAAATGCTTTGTTTTATTTTAGAATGTTTTATGCTCTCACCGTGCTGCCTTTTCTGTGATTAAAAGAGGCTCTTATATAATCTTGTTACATGTTAAAATACAGTTAAAATCTGTGTGTTATTGTGTGACAGTTTTCCCTCTGAAAGACATTGTGTTTTTGTTTTGTTTTCCAGTCAACAGAAAGATTTTGTTGGCCTCAGTTTCCCCACAATTTCCAGCGTCGGTCCAAACGGAGCGATCATACATTACAGGTCAGTTGGCTGATCAAACCGACGCAGGTGTTTCACATTTTTGTATCTGTGTTTGCAGTTTTAGTGATGTTTTTTAATGATGTTTTTTTTCTTTCTTTTTCCTCTAGACCACTGCCTGAAACCAACAGAACCCTCACCATGAACGAAGTTTACCTGATCGACTCTGGAGCTCAATACATGTAAGAAAGAGAATTATTATACGCACCAGTTGCATTTAAACTAACCATCAGGGAAAATGTACAGCAGTGTCCTCAGTTCACATTCATAAGGGCTGAAAGGATATACAATATATAACAACCACGATAATAACAATAAAATGACGACAAAGTCAAATAAAACAAATAATTAGAAGACATGTCTGGCAAGAATGATATATGCATCAATAAGGACAGTGAAAATGATGAAAAGGGCAAATAACAACAAACAAGTGCGCTACGAGGAAACGGCAACAGTAACATGGAAAGGGTTAAATTAAAATAATAAACAATCATGTTTACAAAGCAACCAAAGCAGGAATAACCAGTGTGTTATCTAGCAGACACAGTCTGGTATTTACAAAGCCTACGTGTCTCAATTCAGGCAACCATCACATCCATGCCTGTTAATACACTGTATAAAAAAAAAAAGTTGAGTCAACTCAAACTTTCAAGGCAACTTATTGCATTAGATTTTTGAATTTTTAACTCCAACATGAACTCTTAAGTTTTGAAATAACTATAACCTACCTATAATCTTCATTTGAGATCATTTACTTTTCTTCTTTAGATAAACTTGAATCTTTGAGTTCTAAAAACTCAAAAAAGTTTTTCAGAAAATTGGTCGCAGTGAGCTGTGAACCTGTTTTGACATTACTGATTTAAATTGAAAATAATAATAATAATTACTGAGTAATTTTGAAATACATTTCTGGGGTTTTCTAAAACGCAAAGATTCAAGTATATCTAAGGAGGAAAAGTAAATTATCTCAACAAAAGATTAATAGCTGGTGAAACGTTTTAGTATTAGTATTAGTTGGGCTGAAAAAAAATCCATTGCAGTAAGTTGCCTTGAAATTCTGAGCTTTCTCAGCCTTTTTGTTTTTACGGTGTGAGAGCATAGGAACAGTTGTGTTTTTTTTGTGCATTACTCACACAAATCTGCATCTATATTCTGTCTCTGGCAGTGATGGAACCACAGACGTCACACGCACCATGCACTTTGGGACACCGTCTGCTTTTGAGAAGGTAAATTAGTGTATTTGTTAGTGCTCTGTTTTCACTGTTAAAATAAGATTCATCTCATGTTAGGGTTCAGCTCACTAAGGCTGTTTGAATTAGTCTTATTTTACATTTTTATTACATGTAAACTAAACTAAGAGTCAGTGCAGTGCCATTAAACATGGACTTATTTTATTTTTTGTATTGTGTATTCTCTTTTCTTCTTACAGGAATGCTTTACCTATGTGCTGAAAGGACACATAGCTGTCAGCGCTGCTGTTTTCCCCAACGGAACAAAAGGTGCCGTCGTTCACTCTGACATGAGGGTTGTCTTGTACTGCACACAGTATATATAGTGTATAACAGTGTGTAAAGGTCCACTGTTATTGGCAGAAATGGGATATAATATTCACAAGTATGTTTCCATTCATGTATAATCACCTGAAAATAAGACTTGTTGTGTTTTCAGTACCTTAGAACGAGGTGTTTATTGCTAAAGGGTGTGGGTCCTCTTCTATGGAGGCCTCCACATTGCACCACTATGTTTCTACTGTAGCACAGAGTGGACAAACCAAATACTGGCTCTAGATCTGGCCTTTCATGTTTTGCATGACTTTCACAGCCACCATAGAGTCTCTTGGAAGGGGAGAGGTGTTTTCAATCCGTAAGCTCACCACTAGATGCCGCTAAATCCTACACACTGGTCCTTTAACATCTCATTTTTACATCAAAACGTGTTCACAAAGGAGACGAATGTGAAGGCTTTTTTGAACATTCTCTCTGTCTTTTGTTGAATATAGATCTTTTATTCTTCATCTCAGAGAAAAAACACGTCATCATGTCATCAATCAAGAATATTACAATTCTTTTGGCAAATTAGTAACTAATCTTGTATAGTCAGAAATGTGCCTTCTCGAGCTCAAGGAACGACCAGAGAATTTCAAGCACAAAAGCCGCTTAGAGAAGAGGAACACAGTGGTCTGTTGTTGCAACTGAATTGCAAAACTTGACCTTTAATTATTGCATTCCCATGAGGCTAATCAACATGAAACATGTGATCAAGATACAGCATGTCACAAAGTTAAATCTGTAATAAAACCTGAGGAGTGGTGTCTCTGTTCCATCTGATAGAGGGAATCAAGGTCAATCAGTGCTATTTCCTGCTCCATCACATGAGGACCAAAGGTTTTCTGTTTTTGTGGTGCGTTCGTTTTCCACCAGACACTGAATAGAGATCAGGGGAGCATTCTGGCTAACAGTCCTAACACACACACACACACACACACACACACACAATCACTCAATTTCACATTTGTGAAAACTTCTATTTCATTATTTGTGTCCCATTTAAAAAAAAAAAAAGTGGAAAGACAACTGATGGCTTTTTAGTGTGTTACTCTAAGCACAGTGTGATCTCTAGTAGAGCTGCAATGATCAGTCATCATTGATTAGTCAGTTGAAGTTAGGGCTGCACAATTAATACCAAAATGATTGAAATCACAATATGGCCAAGGGCAATATCCAAGTCGCAGAACCAAAAGCAAATCGCAATTTGTTTAAGAAGGACAAACGTGAGAAAAGCATTATAAGGAAGTACTACTGTTGCGCTGCAGAGGTGCCTTCGTCTTTGTTCTTCCTGATGGAAGAAAACATGTTTGGTACAGTTTAAGTTTAACTAGTACAGATTAAGGCCTACTGCTGGATTAATTTAAGCTCCGTCTGTGAGACCGGCTTGAAGAGTCTTTGGGTTTTGGACTGTTGGTTGGATTAAAGAAGACGTCACTTCGGCTTCTTAGAAATTGTGATGAGCATTTACCCCATTATTTCTACATTTTATAGACTAAAATTAATTGCCTCTGGTTCCTTCCCAGGCCACCTGTTGGATTCGTTTGCCCGTGCAGCTCTGTGGGATTCGGGGCTGGACTACCTTCACGGTACGGGCCACGGCGTGGGATGCTTCCTCAACGTCCACGAGGGGCCCTGCGGCATCAGCTACAAGACCTTCGCCGACGAACCTCTGGAGGCCGGCATGATCGTCAGTGACGGTATGGCAGAGGGCAGGAGAGGAGGGGTTTTAATGTAGCCAGTGAATTTTACTGTAGCTGGAGTCACTAATGCATTTAAACCATCATGAAATGCACAAACTAATATGTTTTACAGTGTAAAATGCAAACTACAGTCACATCAGTTCTCAGTGATAAAGTGAATTATCAGAGAGAGGAGAGGCATGAGGAAACTCACCACCATGACAAGGTGAGCTTCCTCAT